>VVHJ01000104.1:0-17962 GCA_015107715.1 Tylochromis polylepis | reverse complement strand
GTTGAGGAGGAAAAAAAAAAAAGGGGGGGGGGGGGGCTCATCGTGTGTACTTTTATACATTTGAAATTTAAGCCGCTATTCATGTCAGAGTGGCCCCATCTCCACGTCTACACGCAGATCAAGAACAGCACGACGTTTCAAGTTAATTTCAAACAGCGAGACGATTTTTGACTTATTGCTAACTCAAATAAAGGCCAGATTTAATCCTCGTTAAAGTCGGTGCCTCATCATGACAGAGAGGGTAATTCGGCATCCATACATCTAAACTAGCAACACTCTGGTCATAAAATCTCGTCTTTTGCTGCCTTCTCCTAGCCAGCCCGCGGCCACCATTTGAGTTTAGCTGAGCAGAATGACTGGAAGAGAAAAGTGAAGTTCAGCATAAACTCATTCATCTGTCGTGTGCGCCGAAGTGGTGAAGAGACCACTTTGTGTTTGTGTCGTAAAGTTAGTTATCCACCAATAAAGTAAAAAATACATGAGCAATACATGAGTTTGCGTGGATCTAAATGAAAGAAGTGCGGCTTAACCCGCACTTTTTATACACTTCTATATCCTATTTTGTTAGCTTGAAGCATTTACCAGCAGACACACTCTACAGCAGAAACTCAAAAAAAAAGTTTTAATCTATCAAATAAAATCACATACCTGCCGTTGGGTCCTGAAACATCGCAGCCGAAAAAATCCTGAAGCGATAAAGTGTCCGGTGGGCAGCATTAAAAACACACAAATTAATCCACAGACACCGCTCTGTCCTTATCTTCACAGCTGTGTCCCAAACCCTCAGTGTCCGCCTCAGCTCCTCCGTGTTCCGTCAGCTCTTCTCTACATGTGATGTAAACTGGAGATTGGTTGGAGTGTGTGTGTATGTGTGTGTGTGTCTGACCTCACTGGGATTTTTGTGGTCTCTCCCTTAACAACAGGTGTCTGGAGTTTTAAACTGGAAAGCAAGCCAAACTAGAAGGCTGAACCTTCCGGTCATCCCTTTCAAAATAAAGGCGCAACTTCAAAAGCCATATGTTCTATTCTTGTTTTATAAAAGCAGCCACCGCTAGGGGCGCTGTGACGTCAGGTATAGTTAATGAGTGACTTCACTTGACTCAGGCCCAGGTGCTGCGCTGGATTTTTGTTTCTATTTTCATCAGAAAGCCTTAGGAAGAAGTAAGTTAAGTATTAAATTGAAGTTAAACAGTGGATAAATGAAACTTTGTGCCAGTGATGACTTTAAACGATAAGCAGTTTGGACATTATGATAACAGTAGGGTGATTTTACCATCATGGTCACTTTGCGGTTACAAAACATGGAAAAAATGTTTAAATCAAAAGCCGAAGGTGCATGGTGCTAATCTCTCAGAAAAGCAGGGGTGATTAAACCTTTATTCTGAAAATAAAATGGTATCTATTCCAATTGATTTGACATTTTCTGATTAAACTATTTTTGAAATGCCATTCATACGTCACTGGTTCTAAAATAAAGTAAACACTGAGTATAGGTTAATTTACTCCTTTGCTGATTAACGTATATGGTGTATATACAGGCATGCACGCAGGCAGCAAAGATTTCACTGCCTTCCCCTGGATTATTTATGTAAAGGTCCTTCACCAGCAAATCTGTATGGCAGTCACATTTGGTTTGCACTAGTCTCCCATGCAATTTGTTTTTCTTGGATCAGGACGTTTTTTGGACATGGGACATTCCTTTGGGAAAGGCGCACCACTCTGTGTCCTTTTAAAGGAGAAGAATGAGTGGGAACTGTGCTTGCAGAACACAGACAAGCTTACTAACTGATGCTTGGTGACTTTTAAAATCAGTACCCAGATGATAATAATTATATATTTTAAAGTAATAACTGTTTTGTTTTTTTTAGCACACCCTATCCATAAGGTCGATTGTCCCCATGAACTTGATAGTTGTTTAGATCTAATGACTTGAAATAGAAATGGGGCTGTTGGTGGATACATTTTGACTTTTACAAACTGCTCTTAGGTGCTGAGTCATTTGCTTGTTTGGATGCTTGTTTTGCTCTCATAAGATTTCCTACAAGGACAATTAATCATAGAGCTCTGGATGAACATCACTGGGAAATCTTTATATATCAAGTCAACTATCTGACGATATAAAGTATACCCTGCTTTTATTTCCCACAAACCAAACATCACCTTCGATCTGTGAATCAGGCCTTCTTATTTTGGATGTGAGTACGTTTGGGATGTATACGGTAAAATGGGACAGGAGAAAAAAAAGCTTATCAGCACTGAAAACATCCTTCACTTGCGACCTCAGTTATACATTACACATGACTGACATCTTTTGGTGAAATAAGGCAGATGCTCACACTTTAGAATGAATTATATGTACTTGTGCTTGCAGTGGGATGCATCATTTTGAGCCAAGAAAGACAGTCATCCTACAAAGCATTCTTTTGTCGTACAGTTTAGATAATACTACAGAGCACCCATCTACTGAAGACTGACAACATGGAAACTGCTGATTGGTCTACCAAATGGTCCTGAGAGTCATTGCCTTTTTTCACACCTTGGCTCAAGTGATGCCTCAGATGATCAATAACGGGTCAACAACCCACAAAACCACTTCCAAGGGGACTTGCGTGTTGGTCCATATTCAGTAAATCTGAGCTCGTCGTGGGAAAATACAACAGTTGGGGTTTAGAAAAGCTACAATACTGTGAAATCAGTCTGTGTTTGGCTGCATGTGTATGGATGTGAGTCACCTATGTTATGTGGTATGACGTACAATAAAAGTAATACAGTAACAGCCCAGGCATGAGTGTCAAAACTATATGTGTGTTAAAGAATAAAAAGTTTCAAATTACCACATTGATTGTTTAAATAATGCTTATTGGTGCTCAGTGGCCATAAAAAAGGGCTCGACACACTCCTCTTTCATCCTGTCACTTGTATCAATGGCTGCTAAAGATAAGGAACAAAATAAGCTGTTATCTTTTTTAATCCCTTGACACAAATGTAATCTGAGCACATGGGACTGACCAGGTTAAAGTCTACATCATGCCGTTCCTCTGCATTCAGGCTGACACAGACAATTTCTTGATAATAACAGGGTCACAGGTGTAGGTTCCTGTTCTGTTCACTATGAAACACTCTCGCCTTGTCTGCGGCTTATTTTTCACTCTGGTTATGGTCTACATTACTAAGCAGGTGTTGACGCTGCAACAGTAAGTCAGTTATTCAGTGACGGTCATACTGCCTGGATGGATGCAGAGTGCAGTGTTACTGCCATCGCTCAGCTGGTCAATGACGCTCAGTGTCAGTAGCAAAATTCTCAGGAAACTAAGCTGACAGAGGTAGAATGATATTCTGATGCTATGCAGTGGACTGAACTTTAAAACATTTTTCTTACTGTCTCACTTGTTTTAAGCTCCCTGTCAGTAGTGGATTGAAAAATCAGTTTTCTCAGGTCACTCTATATCTCACTGGGATATAGAGCATTGCCTAGAGCCAGATCACAAACCACAAGACCCACAGAGCCTTTGAGACAGTCAGGCACAATGTGAATTCTGTGGCCCTTAACAATATCACAAATCAGTTTCAAAAAAGAAAGGAAAAGCCCCACCCCTGTGTCTCAAAAACGGCTGAATGTTGCCACTTAAGGTAATTGTTTTATGAGCCTTCTGCCAACACACACACGCACACACACACACACACACACACACAGAAATGGGAGAAAAATTACAAAAAAACAGTGCGAGCTAAAGTAGCACTGTATCGCTGATGGGTAATATCATTGGTATTCACTGGCCTCTAGTGGTGAAATTGAGGACCCCCATTTCACTCCAGTGATACTTCTGCTGAATACTTTTACATGACATTTACCAGAATACATAATCATGATCAATGATATTTGTTCTCCGGTACACACATTTACTGAGTAAGTATTTTTATATAATTTTTACATATTTTCAATGCTAATTATTTTATTACATAAATATTTACATTACAAACTCTGTAAATTCAGAACTGATTTCTTTAGAGGTATTGGTATTGATGTTGCCTGTACTGACAACATAACACTGAATCCCTATTTTGTTTCTTAAAAAGCAAGTCCAGTTAATTTTCCTAAAATGTATGTCTCCGTTTTCTGTCTAGTCCAAAGCAAACAGAAGAGCATTTTAAAAATAACAGTAAAAAAGTAATATTCCAACATAAATTCTTTACTAGTTAGTTATGTAGTGCATATTGTGACCACTAGAGGACAGTGTTTCGCGAATGACGTAGCGTTAAAGCAGACACGATAATATCGGTACGTTTTCCGGTAATCACTTCAAAGTAAACCCTAAGTAACGATTAAACGCGGCAATTCAAAGTGGCGAGGTAGATATAAATGGAAAATAAAATAGATATAAATAGATTTATACTATTATCACTTTTCTAATATGCAAATATTTGTAGTATTTTATCCGGTAGAGACTTTTAAAACAAAGCTTACAAATTAAAGTGAAGTAATATTTCACAACTAGATGCATAAAACTACAGTGGAATACTTCTCTAAACAGTGACGTCTGTTTAAAGTATAACATTATTTCTGTCACAATACAGCCACTGACTGTACACTCGGTCACCCTGTGGGCCATGTTTACTTTCAGGACTTTTATTTTGAAACACACGTAACTTGCATGCTATTGTGATTCTTCCTGATGTGAAGGATTTGGGACTGAATGACTGCGCGATGACGGTCTGACATGTTTCAGTGTTTAGCTAGTTAAAAGAGCACGCATATTTTTTGTTTTCGTGCTTACCAGATAAGTCCACATCTGTTATGCTAATGCTAGCTTAAACCAGCACTCCAGCTATGTCTTCCCACAGCAGCGCTGCTGGAGGGATCCAAGGGCTGCTTCTGAAACTTCACGAATCACTTTCGGACGAAGATACCCGAGCGGCAGCTTTGAAATGTCACGATATTGTCGGTGATCTGGGACACGAGTGCATGGTAACAACAACCGAGAATGAACTCGGTAAGACAAAAAGTCCATTAAACGCTCGTTTTACTGGCCGCGCCAGACTCCCTTAACAATATGGCAATTTAATCTTTCTGGGGCTTCTGTTGCAGATCAGCGTCAAATCTATTGCAAGATAAGGGTTTATTTGGGGTTTTTAGATGGTATTTATGTGTTCGTCGTATAGACAATATTTACTAGTAACATCGATAACTTTTTTTTAATCAATCAATTTGATGCAAGCTCTTCCGCCAAAACTCTGGTGGGAGTTAACGTTCAGTCGGAACACAACAAAGAAGAAAACACGTGATTCTTTGATGATAAGGAAAGTTTCAAGGTTCATTACAGCTTAAATGCAAGTATTTATTATTGAATAAATAATAATAATAATAATGATAAGGATTTTAAATGTTACAAAATCACAAAAAAGTCAATCATTTAGCAGCACAGATCAGAAGTCTGCAGGATGTCGATGTAACCACAGATTCCCCCCCATTGCTCTTTATTCCTCAGGGGGATTCACTCTTTTGTTCAAACAGTGCACAACACATGTTAAGCACAAGCACAATGTTAAACCCTGGTCATCTGTCAGCATCCTACCAAGGTTTAACTACCATGTTTGTCTCAGTAGCTGTCCGCAGCAGAACATTTAAAACTGCACAGATGGACAGATATTTGGAGTTCATGGGTGTTTCAGTTGTGCATATTTTATTTTTGTATTACCGTAATGACTGTATCAAAATAAGTATTAAGATTTCTAATTCTATCTTTGCATTTTCATCGCATCAAGCATTGCAGACATCTTTATTGTTTTCGAAAGACTATGGGCTGCTCACCTTCCTCAGGAAGGCCCTGGCTTTGGATGAGGTGGGTTTCTTGAACTATCCAGTAAGTAAACAACTATGTAAGTAAGTGTTAAGTTCTCATGTTAGCAGAAACATCTGTTTTCCAGCTGCGGGAGACTCGGGTTGAAATCCTGGGTTTTTTGGAGAAGTTCTTGGACAAAGTCTCACCAACGGTCAAAGGTTGGGAAAAGACTTACGCCACTGACATAAGAGTAAGTTTTAATTTCCATTCTTTATCGTGTGTTACATGATAAAGACAGGGCTGTGACCAGTGAAACGACAGGCATAATTACATCAGCATTATTACTAGTGCATATTTGCTTTTATATGCGTAAATATATTAATCCTGTGCTTTTTAAGGATGCGTGCATTGTCGTGTACACAAAGGACAAAGTAGCCAAATCCAGGACCCCAGTGCTGGAGCTCCTTATTAAGGTTGGTTTCTAGTTAGACTCCAGGAACTGCCCTCAGATCTGAGGAAGAGAGCCATTAAACAGATTTTTAAATTGTTGTGATCTTGCAATGGTTGTTCTTAATGGACTTAATAATTTAAAAGATTTAAAACTCAACTTTTACTTTTGTTCTTCTTAAAGATCATCCTTGTTAATGTGTCTCATTAGGTTCTCCAAACTACAAATGCTTCCAGTGTTGCAGCAAACTTTAGAATCTCTGAAATATTTAACAAATATTACAGCGAGCTGTGTCAGAAGAGCAGACTGCCAGATTCAGGCGAGTGTCACTTTAATTTAAAAAAAAAATGGAAGCGATACAGATGAAAAGGGTTTTGAGTCATTTATTCCTTTTTATTTACTTTTGTTACCTTTGTTATAGTCCTTGGAAAAATCTATGAGTTGCTGGGAGTCCTTGCAGAAGTTCATCCCAGTGAGATGGTCAACAACTCAGACAAACTCTACAGGGCCTACCTAGGAGAACTGAAAGATCAGGTATGGAGGATTAATACAGAAAAATGAAGGAGAAGTTGTGATTAACTAAATGCTAAAAGAAAACAAAAAAGACTGTCCGATTCTGTGGTCGAGTTACAGTTTGTTTGTTTAAATAATTTTCTGAGCATGACAGCAGCAGCTGGTTTTATCTTTGGTTTTTGCAGATGACCTCTTCAACAAAGGAACCCAAGCTTTTAGTTGTTGCTGGATGTCTGAGAGGAATCACTGCCCTAATGGTCAACTTCACTAAAACCATGGAAGAAGGTGGGTGCTCACCTCTTTCAGCTTAGAACCCATCAGATCCGTTCCTTATTACTTGTAATTGTTTCTGATTTGCAGACCCAGCAACATCCAAGGAAATTTTTCAGTACACCTTAAAATCAATCAGTCCCCAGGTAATTCAGAGAGTACATTTTTATCAATATTTTAAATTCTTGTTATGTTTGTATAAACTTTATCTCTTTTTTTTTCTTTTTTTGTAGATGGACATGACTCGCTATGCAGTCACGTTTGGTAAGTCTTGTGATTTCTTGGCAAAATAATGATAAAACTTTTGAAATGTAATCTCTCGCTGATCTGTTTCTTTAACAGCCGGCCTCAGGTTGCTCGCTAGACATGCCTCCCAGTTCAGCAGCTGCCTCATGGACCACTGCAAACCTTTATTTGAAGTCATGTCCAAACTCTGTGGACACATCAATGGTGAAATGAAGAAGACGAGTTACTATGCACTTGAGGCCTTCCTCAAACAGGTGAAACACTTCAAGTCATAGCCGCAAAGGCACAGCCGGACTAACAGGCAACCTTTGATACACTCTTAATAAAATCAGTGGAATATCTCTGCACATGCTCGCTGAGCTTAAGAGTCTAAATATTTTGGTGCTTTTTGTGATTATTTGTCAGGTTGCATTGTTGGTGGCTGACAATATCGAGGAGCATAAAACCAAGCTGAAGTTCTTCATGCAGAAGTTCTGCGGCATCATTAAGACCATGGACTCGACACACAAAGAGCTGTCGATTGCCATACGAGGATATGGATTCTTTGCAGCTGTACGTCTGTCTGCTGTGATAGGAGTCGTAAATGCAAATCATTTGAGTAACGAGTAAAAAAGTGTGTCCACATGAATGAATTGTTGTAAACTAAAACAGATCTGCACATTGCTCTCAAATAATCAGTTGTTCAGTTGTAGGCTATGCTTAAAGTGGACTTGTGTGCACCGAGGCCCAGTGTGAGATAGATAAGGATTATTTTGAACTGTGAATCATGCCAAGCTACTCTGATGGAGTCAAAAAAAATGTTGCTAGAAATGAAAAGATTGCTCGAAACGAGTGGGTTTTTTTTGTCTGTTTGTTTGGTTTTTTTTATAGCCATGCAAGAAGGTTTGCCCCCAGGACGTAGACTTGATGTACACTGAGCTGATTCAGCGCTGTAAGCAGATGTATCTGACAGAGTCCAATGGGGAGGATGACAGCTTCTACCAGCTGCCCAGCTTTCTGGACTCTATAGCCAGTGTTCTTATTCACCTGGACAAGGTATATATTCTGTTGCAGTTTACTTTGACCTGATGTTAAATAACAACATTAAAACTCAGATAAAACTGAAAAACCTGAGAGAACTCAAGCTTCCTAGAGTAGCATGAAGAGACTAATTGGCGTGTAATCTTGCATTTGTTTCAATGACCCCAGATTCCAGAGGTGTATACACCACTGCTGGAGCGCCTCCTTGTGGTGCAAATCGACAGCTTCCCTCAGTACAGCGAGAGAATGCAGATTACTTGCACCAGGTCCATCCTTAAGGTGCTTGTGGCCGTCGCCTCTAAAGGACCCGTTCTGTGGAGTTTCATTAGCTCTGTGGGTGAGTGGATCATGAGCACACTGGACCTGCTTCAAACACCTTTGACCCTTTATTAACTTCTGTTAGCGATTTGTTGTCGTTTAAATGCTTCACTGGAGGACAGGGCACCTATCTTTGCCTCTTTTTCAGTTCACCAAGGCTTGATCCGCGTCTGCTCAAAACCCCTCATGCTTTCTGAGGTCAGACTTGTGTTTTCAGTGTTTTCTTTTTCACGCAAATGTATACAGTTTTTAATAACTTGAAGGCTTTATTTGGTATGGAATTATTTCCTGATTGTGCTGATGAAGTAAATTTCTCCATCTGCTTGCAGGACACATTGAACAGTTCCTCTGAGTCTTCCCAAGTTCGCACTGGGAAGTGGAAAGTTCCGGCTAGTCATGACTACCTTTCTCTGTATAAAAAACTTTTAGACTGCGATCAGTTGAAGGTATATTTGTGTTCTTACTTGTGATCATTTTAAGAACATTTCTCTGTTAAAATACATATTACACATTACGTATTATTTAGCTGTTTAATCTTGAAAACAGCATTTACATATCTATGGAAACACCCCTCAGATTATTTTTATCTCCTAATGTCCTACTGTTAAACTACATGGAGTCTGTAAAGTCAGTAGTTAAAATTGTACAGAAGTCCTTTGAAGGCCTCATGTGTTCACTGTTTTTAATATTCAAGTATAGTTGATCCTGACATGTGTTATATGTGCTGTTAATAGTAAAACAATCGCTTTGTGGCTGGAAAATGTCATAAATGAAAAGCCATTTGGTAAGCAGTGCATTTCATATTAAGCCTCCTCACTTGTCCTGTCCTCTGCAGGATTCAGGTTTTTTGGATGGAGCGTTTGAAAGTCAGAATGCAGCTCTTGGGTCTTTGAGCCATCTCCTGTATGACGAGTTGGTGAAGTCGATTCTGCGTATCGTGGAAAAACTGGACTTGTCAGTGCAAAAAGTAACAACAGGAGAGGAGGTACAGTCTCACGCTAATGTTACATATTTATGTATTTTAATTCATTGACCCATACATGGGAGTTGGTAGATGCACAGGGTATTTTTATTAGCATCAGTTTAAACAAAGCTACCAGTGTTTAGTTTTCAAAAGCTTTTCTGTTGGTTGACCCTCAACACCTATCACTTATCTCTTTGTCGGCCAGGCTCCAGATGATGCAGCCCACATACTCCCCTCGTCCGACCCCACTGCTCACCTGCTCCCCAATAAGGTCAAAGACTTCACCGCCTTTATCAATCTGGTGGACTTCTGCAGGTAACGGAGACAGAATTTTAACTTCCCTTCCACATTTTCCACATGGGAGCAGAACTGTGTGGGATTCTTATCTTTGCTTTTCCCACTAGTGTAAAGCCGCCCAAGTACAGCCGATCTATGCATTTTTTTATGCCCCAGTTTTCACTTTCTTCCACGTTGGAGACTGGTTTACCTTGCATAATAAGAAACAGCCACCCAGATTTCTTTGCAGGTTTACAGCTCAGCTTTAAAAAGCTGGAGTGAAAACTTTTTTCCCCTGCTTCCACAGTGAGTTGTTGCTGAATAAACACATGGAGTATTTTCACGCTTGGATGTATCCCCTAAGTCATGAGCTCATCCTCCACTCCATAAGAAATCCTCTTGTCAGTGGCTTTTACAAGCTGCTTTCTGTCACCATGAAAATTGCCAAGAGAATAAAGTACTACCAGGTAGGTTTTTTTATTGTTGGGATATTTGAAAAATTAATTTTGCCAGCGGCTCATGAAACGAGAATATCAAGTTGTGTTTCATCATGTCTTATAAATGGAATAAATTTGATTATCATTAAGATTCTATGTAGCCGGTGTTTCCATTGTTTCCATTAAATATATAATAAATATAATACATATCTGCCTTTAAACAGGGAGTTGGACTGAGAAACTCTGCATCCCCCCAGAGTGACTCGGTGAAAACTGCTTGTTTTGCGCTCTTCTCTAAGTTTGGAAAAGAGGTAGCTTCTCATTACAGCACTTTTGCAGGAATGTTGTAAACATGCTTGCCGCTGCCATAAAGAGAACTTGAGCTCTACTGCAGAATTTAAATTGTACGTTTTTATGTATTTATGTGACATTTTTCTTCCGGCTAGGTGTGCGTCAGAATGAAGCAGTACAAAGATGAGCTGCTGGCATCCTGCTTGACTTTTGTCCTCTCGTTGCACCACAATATTGTAGCTCTGGACATCAAGGCCTATTGTCCTGCTCTTGAGGTGGGATTCTTTATTTCTTTTTCTTCTTTTTGCTCCATGATATATTTCTAATTATATATTTCTGTACAAAAAATGCAAATGTACACTATGTGTTCAGCTGTAGTGATAACTGGGAGGCTATAGGAATATTCAGAACTAGCTTAATTACAAAATAAACAAGCAACCAGTTGAGTATAAATCTCAACCCAGTGACATTTAACAGCAGGTGCCCAAGTCACTGCAACTACATACAAAGTAGTTAGCAAGCTAGCTGTCAAGCAAGTGTTAGCTAAAATGTAACAGGTAAATTGGTTGCTAAAAAATGTTTATTTACTATAAAATATCAGAAAATATTAGATAAATGTTTTGAATGTTTATTAAATAGTAGTTATTAGTGTCAACAATTGAATTGATGCTGAATTAATAAAAAGGTAACAATAATAGGTAAACAGTTGACCTAGCTAGCTAACAGTAATAGCTAAATTATTGAATAGCTTTGCTTTTTTCACCTCTGGTAGATTAAAAGATGATAACATCTGCTTTTAGAGCCACTTTTTTCATTAGGAAATGTGAAAATAAAAATAATAAATAAATAAAAGCCAGTTTGCCTTTGTACCTTGCTTAATGGTGTCAGTAAGTTTTCCTTATTTTCTCTGATAGGGCTAAGAGGGTTAACAAGCAAGGCAGGAAAGCTCTGGTTTAATTTGTAATTTCATTAATTGTAGTTTCTGCCAAATGTGCTACCTGATTCTGAAGACTCGTATATATGTGTCTGTGTGCTTGTAAATGGGTCTAGACTGCTCTGAAATTAGGCCTGAGCCACATTCCTTTGGCTAATGCAGCCTTAGATGCTCTCGAGGACTGGTCCTCACACATTCCGTTGGGCACGATGCAGCCCTGCTACACCAGCGTCCTTCCTCTTCTGGATGGATACCTGAAAACCTCCTCCACTGACAGTAAGATGGATGATAGCTGAGCTAATTCACAGCTGGTCAGTTGGACATATCACAAACAAAAAATGTATATCGGTTGTTGTTTACTTTAGACAAAGATGAGAGCAACTGGGAGGTGATATCGTCTTTGTCTTCAAAAAGTGACAGAGGATACAGCAGAGTGATGAAGAGGCTTCTGAAGAAATCCAACCAGCTTTCTATGGTAATTGATTGGAAGCAACTTGCTCATGCAATACTCATTATAAAGGAGAAGTCTCATTGTGACAATAAAAACTCTTGAGTAAGAACTTATGTTTTTATTTATGTGTCAGCGACCATATCAGTTGTAGTCACTACACAACCAGATTAATGCACAATTCAGTTTAATTGTGTTTCCATTTTTTGTACCAACGCAAAACTCAGCAGTCAGGATCAATGACATTGAACTACTTTTCATTTAGCAGTGAGTCCAAAGACTCTATTAACTTTTGTTTGCAGGAAGATGCTCCTCTTGTGAAGGTGAGGCTGAGGGTGGTGAAGCTACTCGGTCACCTGGGAGGAAAGTTAAATAGAAACCTTGTAACTGGTAAGGATTTCTAAAACCAACTTTTTGTTTTGTTTTTTAATTATACTCTATTTTACATCGCCTTGTTACTGTGATGTGTTTCTGTTGATCATAAGCTTCTGTTTTGGCATTTAGTGGTCTCCTCAGAAGAAATGATGAAGAAATTTGTGTCTTGGGATACTGAGAAAAGGCTCAGCTTTGCAGTGCCATTCAAGGACATGAAGCCGGTCATCTACCTCGACCCATTTCTGCCTCACATCAGTGAGCTGGCTCTGTCCACAAGTGACAGACAAACTAAAGTGTGTCCTCTAACATTTATTTTTGGAGATGTTCTCTCATCACTTGGAGTTTTAAAAAAAGAAAATTCTGTGAAAGATTCACACTTACTAACATCCGCTTTGCTCGGAATGACTCCCTGTCTTCGATGTAGGTAGCAGCTTGTGAGCTGCTCCACAGCATGGTGGTCTACATGGTTGGGAAGAGTGCTCAGATGGTTGAAGGACAGAATAGATTGCCACCTATGTACAAGCTACACAAACGACTGTTTCCTGTCCTACTACGTCTGGCTTGCGATGTTGATCAGGTATTTTTTTCCCATCAAACTGTCTTAATGGTAATTGAGATGTTGGCTAATAAATCCTCTAAAGAAATCAGAATGTCCAGAAATATTAAAAATTCTTTATGAGAGCAAAGAAAATTTTTTGTGTGTGTTTAATGAGAAGTGCATGCGCTATTAAACTTTAATAAACCCTGTCGGGCAGGCGTATCAAACACCAGCTCTGTCCAGCTGAGTGCCACCAACTGAGATTTGTCCATTTAAATAAAGCATGCTGAACAACATGTATTACAGCTATATGGAGGTGGTGTGGTGGATGAGCTGTACTTTTCTTTCTGGATTTCTTTGCTAGGTAACCAGACAGCTGTTTGAACCACTGGTTATGCAGCTCATTCACTGGTTCACAAATAACAAGAAGTTTGAGAGCCAGGACACAGTTGCTGTCCTAGAGGCCATCCTGGTAAGCGTTTGACTACTACTGAAAGATTTCTAGGTTAAACACAATTTTTGAGTCTTTTCCCTTTATTCCCTTTCCGTCATTGGTCACACACAGCTGTTTCGCTGTAATAGTTTAAGTCTCACATGGTTTGCTCTCTTCAGGACGGTGTGGTCGACCCAATGGACAGCACTCTCAGAGACTTCTGTGGCCGCTGCATTGAAGAGTTTGTCAAATGGTCTATCAAGCAAACCACCCCCAAGCAGCAGGAGAAGAGTCCCACCAACATGAAGTCTTTGTTTAAGCGCATCTACAGCTTAGCTCTCCACCCCAATGGCTTCAAAAGACTTGGTGCTGCCTTAGCATTCAATAGCATCTACAGACAATTCAGGTGGAAAGGAATTCTGTCTGTCTGCTCACATTTTTCCCTCTAAATTGTGACCATGGCAGTTAACTGGGTCCTTTGAATTTATGGATATTATGCTGTGCTGAATGCAGTCATCTGTGTCTCTCTCCAGGGAGGAAAATTCATTGGTGGAGCAGTTTGTCTTCGAGGTTCTCGTCATATTTGTTGAAAGTCTGGCCCTTGCACACTCAGATGAACGATCTATGGGTAATTGTCACATTGTTTTGTAGACAGCGCACTCAGATTTTCATGTCATTATCAATCTCTCTCGCGCTCTCTCTCTCTCTCATAAAAGACTGATTATATAAGAACTTTGGTATTTCAATCATTCCTTAATATGGTCTGCTCTGTAACATTATTTGTTTATTTATATATGCCAGAATTTGTGCAAACTGATTTATAGGAAGTATATTTCCAGAAAATATTCCAAAAAGTTTGTATAGTGTATATTTTTATTTGGCCAAATATGATGAAGGATATTTTTATTAGGATTTATGAAGCTTTTCTTGCTACTCCTTCATACTCAGGTACATTGCAGCAGTGTGGCAGTGCCATTGACCATTTAAAAAGAATAATCAAACACAAGGCTCCCAGTCTCAATCAACACAATGCAAAGAGGCGCATCCCAAGGTTGGTACTATGTATGCATATCTGCATGTCTGAAAGCTATAGCAAACCTCCAGCCTCGGGCCAAGTGAAAAAGAAAATCCTTTCTACTTTTTTGCTTTTATTAATTGTGCATTCAGTTTATATCTTCAATGATGTAGATTTTGCAGTATATCACACTGTGACCTAACATTGCCACTCCTTCTGCATTCTCCATATAAAAACGTAAAAGAACAATGGAATAATTAAGGATAAAAATTAGTACGTTAGCACATTTCACACAGTTTAAATATTAATGTGTGTTCTTTCTTTCTTCCTCTTCTTTCAGAGGCTTTCCACCTGATGAAAAGTTGCGCCTCTCAGATGTGGTTTTATGGCTCTTGGAGCAATGTGGCCGCCCTCAGACTGAGTGTCGCCATAAATGCATGGCGCTCCTGTATGAGTTTATCCCCCTCCTCCCAGGTGAGAACCAAGAGTTTAATTTTGCAAAGGTGACCTGAAAATTTGCAACAAAAAAGGGGGGAAAAGGGGGGAAAAACCCACTTAAAAAAATTAATTAATGAAGATTTACAGCTTAGCATAACTCAGTAGCAGTAAATTAGTGAATAGGTTTGACAGCAATATTTCACACCAAATGTTTCAGCTGTGCTGCTAATCTAAATGAACTTCTGTCAGACATGTCAGTAAATTCCCGAATGTGTGTGACTTAGGGAAGAAATCTCCACCTCAGTGGGTGGATGGCATGCTGAAGGATCATGGCACAGACTTCCTGATATCACGGTTTGAGGGCGGAGGTCTCCTCTCCCAGCCAACGCTCAGGGACCTGACAAGCCCTTTCAGTGTCAGAGCCACACTGCAGTGGATGGACCTCCTGCTGGCTGTTCTGGACTGCTACAACACTTTCATCGGCCTACACATTATCAAGCCTCAGTACATTCTTAGTAAGTCTATATTTGTGCTAAAGTTTTTCCAAGTTCACTGGTCTGCATAACATTATCAAATAAATTCTACATCAGTTTGGTGGATTCCAGTGATTCCAATTAATCTCTGCTTATTTTATGTTTAAGACTCAAAAGACAAATCGAGCTTTCTGAAAGCTCTGCATTTCTTTCTGACGGAGCTGGCAACTCATGAACTGGTAGCAGCAGAGAACTGTTTCCCACTTGGTGAGAAGACCTCGCATTTCAGCCCAAGAGAGGTGGAGCAGTACAACTACAGCAAGTGCACCATCATTGTCCGCCTTCTGGAGTTCACCACAATGATTCTTGTCAAAGGGGACAAGGAGCTTTGGAAGGTATCGCTGAATTACGAGAACTGACAATAGGAAACTCAGTCCTGATTCTTCCATTTCAAAGTTTTACTTATCGTGTCTTCATTTTTATTCACAGTCTCTGGAACAAGAGTTTTTATGCTCAGTTTTTTTCGAGCTGACTGCAATGGTGGTTTGCGAGCCGTCCGCTGTAGGCTTCAACATGGCAGATGTGGAGGTAATGAAGAACCTTCCAGAAGTGTGTGTTCCTCTACTGAAGGCACTGCTGGCCTCACCTTACTGCAGTCGTCTTGAAAGCAGCTTGAGGACAAAAATCTCATGTAAAAGGTTTGCGAGTTCTCTCATTTGTTAAAGAAAGACGTAGGGTTTAATTTGACTCTGCAGCAAACATGCGTACTGGTGCAATTATCAAAACCACCAATGTTTTGTTTTTTTTCCTCCTGAATTTCTTTAATGAACACCGTAGTGTAAAGGACTTGTGCGCTGTAGACCTGTACCATTCCAGCACTCTCAGCCACCATGACCAGATGGAAATGGTTCTGTCTTCCTGTAAGCAGATTCACAAAGCTGGCTTCCTCAGCTCCATCCTGCACAGCCAGGTATGAACATGAAACCAAAGTAAAGTTAAACCATCAAGTTATCCTGTAGTCAAAACCGAGAAATTCCTTTAAGTAAAGCATTTCATTTATTTACTGGGATATTAACTGTAAAGGTTAAAGTATTGCTTGGATATTTTATTATTTGTTATTTATTTATAACACTTACTGCATCATCTCTACTGAAGGCACTGCTATAAGATCTTTTTGTGTGTTCCTTCAGGATTCATCTTATGCTAAAAAACTTGGATCCCAGCTTCTAATGACGGTGTATAAAGGCATAGCACCAGGAGAAGACAGGAAAGCACTTCCATCCTTAGACGTAAACACTCGGAGGATTGCAGATGGTCTGCTTCAGCTTGCGTTTTGTCTCAGTCAGCAGGTCAGTGCTGCTGCTCTATCTGGTGATAGTGAAACATCAAAATGATTAATTGAGTCACTGAACTAAGAAGCAGACTGGGACTGATAAGATTCCCATTTTGAGCAGTATTGCTATGAAGGTAACTAGTGTTTTAGGTAACAGTGCTTTCTACTGTTGTGCATTATTGCTATTTCTTTGCAGAGTGAGCAGTTGGTGGATTTGCTCTTGAACACCATCATGCTTTCTGTACCCGTGTCTGGAAGTCACAGCCACAACTTCCTGAGCTTCTCGCATGGCGAGTACTTCTACAGCCTCTTCCAGGTGACCATCAACACTGAGCTGCTGAGAAGTCTGAACACAACAGTGCCACGCCTGATGAAAGCTTCTTCCCAAAACCCCGGCATGGTACTTGTCATGTTTTGTTAGCTTAAGATAATATGGTAGCCACGGGCATCGGAAGACAGATAACTTCATGTTTTCTTATTACAAGCTTGATTTTTATTTCCTGGTGTTCAGGTGAGCACGTTGCTGAATGGCATGCTGGACCACAGCTTTAGAGAACGATCGGTGAGGAAGACTCAGGGGAAGCAGCTGGTTGAAGAGGTGTTAAAACGATGGATGAGCCTACAGTCATGGTGGGAGGGAGATTCTTCCACCCCAGAGAGCAAAACTGCCATTCTCCTGCTGCTCTCCAAGCTCCTGCAGGTATCAGGAAGTTCAAATTACTGCTGTCTGCCCCCTGCTAAAAAGCACTAAACTAAAACTGTGAAAATATATTAACGCCTTTGTAATAGTAATAGTACAGCTATACTGGTGTTTCTTTTAATGTCAGTTCATTTTATTGAATTTCTCTCTCTGAACAGATTGACTCCTCTGTCTGCTCCGATATCAAGCACGAAGCATTCAGACCAGTGTTTTCCACTTTCACTATGCTGCTGGTTGATATGAATCTGCCACTGAATCTCAAGGTAGTAACAGATTTGATTACTTTAAGTTACGGGACAGTTTTATGTATTAAGTTCTCTTTAGGGCAGTGAAACTTTGTCAGGTGTTTATGCTGAATTTCCTCAATTTCTTAGAGCCAGGCCCTGCTGGTGTTGCCCTTCTTCACAACACTCCGAGAGGAGCCACTAGCTGAGCTGCAGGTAGCTCTTGACACCCTGGTAGCTTCACACTTCCCCATGCAGTCTGATGAGTTTGCTAAGGGCTCCCTTCACCGCAACAACTACATGGACTGTATCCGGAAGGTAAACAATGGGATTTAGAAAGTAGCAGTAAGGGTGTGTGTGTGTGTGTGTGTGTGTGTGTGTGTGTGTGTGTGTGTGTGTGTGTGTGTGTGTGTGTGTGTGTGTGTGTGTGTGAGAGAGAGAGAGATATCTCACAGTTGCAAAGAAAGTAGTTTTAGTCCCCTTTAGCC
>VVHJ01000101.1:0-26469 GCA_015107715.1 Tylochromis polylepis | reverse complement strand
GTGATTTGTTTGGTTTGCCTGTTTATTTGTTTGTCAGGATGGCTGAAAGATTTCTGGATGGATTTGCTTTAAAACTTTACCAGAGTTGGGCTTCGCCCTGCTTAGAAGTGATAAACCTTTAAGGTCATTCTGGATCAGGATCCAGTGATGTTTGTAGGGATTTTTTGTGACCTTTTGTGTCATATCTTTAAAATTATATATTTAATTGAAATAAAAGCATGGTAGACACTGTTTTGAGCTTCTTAAGACAGCATCCTAAACTAATCTGGGCCCACATATGGTCAGTCACTAGCCACCTTGTTAGGTACCCCTGTTTAACTGCCCAGTAAGACAAATATTTAATCAGCCAATCACATAGCAGCAACTCAAATGAATTTAGGCATGTAGACATGGTCAATACCACCTGCTGAAGTTCAAAATGAGTATCAGAATGGAGGGAAAAAATGTGATTTAGGGTAATGTCTTTGTTGGTGCCAGACAGGCTGGCCTGAGTATTTCAGAAACTTCTGATTTACTGAGATTTTCCCACACAACTATCTCTAGGGTTCACAGAGCACAGTGAAAGAGAAAATATCCAGTGAGCTGCAATCGTCTGGGTAAAATGCCTTTTCGATGCCAGAGGATAGAGGAAATTGCCACTCTGCTTTGTACTGATAGGAAGGCGAAAGTTACTCCAGTAATCACGTATTACAATATAGGTATGCAGCAGAGAATCTCTGAACGCACAACACATTGAACCTTGAAGCAGCTACAGCAGCAGAAGAGCACACTGGGTGTCACTCTTGTCTAAAAACAGGAAACTGAGGCAACAATTTGCGCTCGTCTATCAAAAATGGCCAGCTAAAGATTGGAAAAATGTTCCCTGGTCTGAATTTTTGCTGTAACAGTTGAATGATGAGGGTCAAAATTTGGTGTAAGCAGCATAAAAGCATAGCTCCATCCTGCTTCGTATTCACGGTTCAGGCTGGGGGAGGTGATGTAATAGTGTGAGAGATATTTCCTTGGCACACTTTGGGCCCCTTGGTATCAACTGAACATCATTTAAATGCTATAGGCTACCTGATTATTGTTGCTGACCATGTCCATCCTTTTATGACCACAGTGTACCATGCGTACCATGTCACAAAGCTCAGATCATCTCAAACTGATTTTCTGAACGTGAAAATGAGTTGACTGCACTCAAATGGCCTCCAATCCTTTTAGAGCTCCTTTGTTATGCTGGAGATTTGCAGCATAGATGTAAAGCTGACAAATATGCAGCAAATATGCAGCAACTGTGTGATGTTATCATGTCAAAATCTCTGAGGATTGTTTACCAGCACCTTATCTAATCTGTGCCACGAAGAATTAAGACCGTTCTAGAGGCAAAAAAAGGGTCCAACCTGGTGCTAGCAATGTTTAGCTAAAAAGTGACTGCTATGCGTATATTTTTTCAGAAAACATTCAGCATCAGTTCATGCTTGGTGTGGAGGAAATGTTTAGAGGTATGTGGTCTCAGGCTGTTCTCCTCTAATAGATTAAAACAAAAAGCTTTTCTATTGCCCACTGAATACTTGATAGATTTTTCAGAGTATAAAATGTCATAAAATGTAAAATGTAAACACATTATTCCCTAGACGCCCCCCCCAAAACACCATAAAACGTCTTATGTCATAAAATTGATTGTCTTTGTCGCTGTAATTTAAATCAAAGAGAAATGACCCCCACAGGCGCTGGCATACAGCAGTTTCTGCTATGCTATGGGTTCTGCTGATTCATGTTTTTGCCTTGTCTTCTGCCGAGAATGCCTAAAACATATCGAGTTATTATCTTTATTTCTGGTTACTGAGCCATGATGTAAAGAGGCAGCCATTACTACAGTTCATTAAGTAAATGAACATGAAGGTTGTCACTGATTTCACATGCTCCTTACTTTCATACATCGGGTCCTGATGCATTGCATTCTGGTCTGTTTAAAATCCTGCATTTGTTGCTCTTAAATGACCCAGTTGACTTCACATTGGTGCTGTTCATGTTCAGACAGATATATACGGAAATAGTGAAATTACACCAAAGAGAAAATCTGTCCTTGGAAAGCTGGTCTACAATACTAACAGGTGATTAGATGTGGGTTTTTTTTTCTGCTTTAGGGTAGATATTTTCAGTTACTATCAAGCTGTTCAATAAATTGAAGAGTTTTGCAACAAAACTGAAATGAAAGACTCATCTGAACTGACATTATTGAATCTGGGAACATTTGATTATTGCCAAAATGCCCTGCCTCTGAGTGTGTATATCTTCTACGACTGCTCTCTACCTGTTTGTTTTATTTGTTGAAATGCCCAGGTGTATTTTCCTCATTCTGTTTCTCAGTACCGTGAAGCTGGCTACTGGCTTTTCCAGTAAAAAGGAAACAAAAAACAAAAAACGCTGGTGTGTGGCATTTTTTTCCCCCAGTTTGAGTATTTTCATTGTCACTGAAGGCTGACATCAAAAATTTATCAGTAAAAAGATTGATGGGATCTAACTTTAGCTCATTTTGAATTTTCTTTTGGTTTATGGAAAACTTAATATTTTATATTAATATTACTGAAAGATTTGGAAACAACAAGCCAGACTTTGTGTTGGCAGTCTTTCTCTAATCTGCTGTTTCCATATGCTGGATATATGTTTCTATATCCAACATATTTTATTAAATGTTAGCAAATGTTGGTCATTGCGCAAGACAGCGATACACAAATTAAAAGTAGGAAAAATTAAATCTTGGCATACTGGAATCTAACTAATATACTAATATCATTCTACAGACCTATCACTGCTTTGGCATAACTATGACATTAATGACAGATCAACAGCTTTGTTTTAACAGTGTTCATGGATAAATGTGCCTGCTCAGCAAAATCTGTTTTGTTTTACAAAAAAAAACTTTTTTTTTAACTTTAAATAAATCTGCTAAACTATAAAATTTGATCACATTATTTATAAAATAGGAAAACCTGTTATAAAGAAATTGACATCAGCTTAAGAGAACAAGAACAAGACATTGTGCCATTATAGCTATTATGCATACTGGTTCATGATGAGGTTCAGATTTTTATGCTGGAATTTGTTGTGCAAATAATATTATTTGGTTTAGTTTTTAATGAATTACATGAAATCAATATAGTACACCAAGGTATAAAGCTCAAAATTACATTTAAATTCAATTTAAATAACCTTAGTTCGTTCATGAATAATTAACAGTTAATAAATCAATTCTTAAACTATCAATATGAATGGTTTACTTTTTTTTTTAAATGCTAGGAGAACTAATACACAAAATTTACAACATGTGCTGAAAGGCACAGACATCTTGTTGTGATCTTGTGTGTTTCGGTAACCAGTAGACCACCTCATTATTGTAACATTGTTTTTTTTTTTTTTAATCATTTGAACATCAACCCTGAATAACAAAACTGGCTGAGAGTGACTAAAGCATGCACAATGTATAAAGCGTGTATGAAGTACAGACAACTCAGTATAACTAAGTAAACTTAAAAAGCTACTGTGATTTAAATTAAATGAAATATTTTAAATTAAGTAAGCAAGTATTGTTTACATTCTGTGTATAAACCATTTCTCTATAAAATGTCAGAAAGGCTAAAAAGCCGTCACAACATCACGTCCCTTGCTTCACAGCTTCTGGTTGTGAGTTCTTAACATAGAGTGTGCTTCATTTTCTAATGTCAGCTATTCTCTTTGAAATGTTTAAGGCTGAAACCTCCTGCCACAGCTTTGGCTTGCTCATGAAGCCTGTTAAGTGATAAAAGTGAGATGTCCCAGTTAAATTATGCAGCACTTTATTTCTGAGGCTCTCCACAGAGGTGCCTGGGGAGAAGGTGAGAGACAGTATCTGCATCCTTCATCAAGCCAGCTACAGCACACTTGAGGTGAAGAGGGAGAGAGTGCTTTAACTAAAAGCAGGACTCCGATTTCCTAAGCTCTTAAAAAACTCATGTGGTGATGCAGGAAGAGGACGGACTGGGGAAAAATGAAAGAGGTCTGTATGCGAATAAGGTCAAGGGTACTTTTTGGGAAAAGCCTATATGAAAAGGCATTGCATGCATTGTGGATGTGAATGGAGTCAATGGGAGTGAGCCAATGAGAAAGAAGGCCAGCTCATAGTAGCCTACATGTTGGCTGAAAGTGCTGGGGGCCAGTTCGGCTGATGCAGACGACAGATGGGCCTGACAGTCACCACGGGGACATTTTCACAACAAGTTGAACATCCGACAGAAAAGGTATAAAAGGCTCGCGGAGAGTGAATGTCATCATGACATAACCCAAAAAGAAAAGTCCCTAATCTGTAGTACTCAGATCCCGAAGGAACCAGTCTGTTTGAACAAGCTAAAGATAACAGCAAAAATGCAGTTTTTAAAGAAAAAAATGAAGGTTACATTTTCAGATTCTGTTTTGATGACACAGTTGTATTAAATATAGGAAGAAAACAAAACATTTAAAACCATTAAATAATGTCTGGATGTCACAATGATCAATTCTCTGTCATTGTGACAGAAAACTCTGAAACAAGTTCAAAACAGGTAACTCATACGTGTCAATATGTCAAGACTAATGACTGTATAAATGCTTTTTAACATAAATGTAAAAATGTCATTTGTTTTAAAGACACTGGTCATGACAATTTAGTACATGTATCCTACACCAGATATTTTCTGAAATAAAATATTCAAGTAGAGGTAAGAAGTAAACAGGCTGGGCTATTTACACCTCTGCCATCCAGCTGCCAGTAAGTTACTGCAGAGGTGTTTACAGTATTATGACAGCATTTTTATTTGCAGTATTTACAGGATTAGTACTGATTTTCAGCTACAGTATTGAGAGCTTTATTTGCTTTACAAAAACATGTTTTTGCCAGTAAAACTATATAATTGGAGTTCAGCACTGAAGGCCAAATACTTGCTTGTTAAAAGTATAAACTGTGTCTCTTAATGTTCACACTCTATATTTCTGCCTCTGCTAATATATTCTACAATAATCCAGCTGATTCGTCACTTACTGAAATGTTTAGATAACATACTCACCTGATGATGGCACTAAAGCCGAAGACAATGAATCACAAAAGTTACAAAAATCATCTTCAGAAGAATCGCATTCATCACAGTCTCACCGCAGAAATCCTATATTTCTGTTCATGCTCACAAAGACAACATGCAAATATGCAGCATAATTTCATCTGAGTGAGTTAGTCTTTTATCAAGGCAATTATCAGAGATCAATCAAAGATTAAAGGGAGTAGGATTTTTTTTTCTGTGTACTAAGAGACTTAAATCAGTTAAACAGTGTGCAAAACAGAAATTGGATCAGAAAGAGTTGCAAATCAACCACAGAGAGGGTCAGTTAATTTGATTATATTAACACAAATCAATGCAAAATCTATGAGAAGACAGAAACCAAAAGGGCAATAAAAAGGCACAAATGTCTACAAAGATTAAAACAAAAAAACAAAACAAAACAAAACATGAAGAGCTATGGTGACCAGAAGCAGACATATCAAACTACTGAAAAAGATATGCAGGAATGACTACAAATGCATCCAAAGAGGTCAAAAGCAAAACAACAACAACAACAAAAAAACAACAACAAAGAGAGTAATTTGCTTTTAATGTACCATTAGGAACATTGTCTCATAACTTGTCAATCATTACAGTCTGCAGTCTATTGATTGGTGGCCTAATGACTTGAATGCTGCATCCACTATTGCATTAGCAGTTACCACACAAGCAGAGAGCTAAATGTTAAAGTGTCTTTCAGCCTATTGTGAAGGCTGTGTTGAAAACAACAGGATAAGATAAAAGGCATGTCATAGATGTTTTAGCCAGGCATCATTTTTTTCAGTCAAGTACATTTTTGCTTGAGTGCACCTTTAAACAAATAGTAATTAAGCAATGAACGGGCCAACATAGACAACAAACAAAAAAAACCTAACATAAATAGATCTAAAATGTACAATATACAAAGCTGTGCAATGTAGGCTGATAGTGATATCCTGTACTGTACAGACAAATGTTGAACTAAATCTAAAATATGCAGCGACACAACAATGCAACATATGCTCACAGTTTTAAAATAAATGTATAATCCATTCACACTGACTAAGCGCAGTCTTTATCCCACATAACGGTCCGCTCCATATCGTGCCACAGTTTAAACAGGTCAGGCACAAGTGACTTAAAGCTCATTGATCAGCGCGGCTGTCATTCTTATTTTGACCGTACTGCCCCTCAAAGATCATATTGGCCGTCAGGGACGTCAGTGAAGCAGTGCTCCTGCTGTAATAGGGCACTCGCTTGTTCCAAGTCTGTCCTGTTGGAACCGCCCCACGGATCACAATCTCGATATCCCATTGGCCAAACGGTCATCCATCGACCCATGCACAGAAATCCGACGTCGGAATTGGCTCAGGTGGACTTCGATCACAAAGACAGCTAAAGGTAGTTGGTCGAGGCGGACGTCAATTAACTCTCCATTGTCCGTGGATTGGTGCAGCAGTGCGGGCGGATTCCTCCATGGGCTCGGTCTGCAAGGCTCGCGGAGAGCGAATGTCGTCATGAGCGGTGGGTAGGAATTAAAACATTGGTGTTTATATTACATTCTACTTCGTAAAACATTATATTTGCATTGAAGAGAAAGCACTAATCATGCTGTGGTACAAATAACTATGTTTTAGGGGTATTCGTGCGGTTGTATGTACCAAAATAAGCAGTGCACTTCCGGCAAAGGGCTCCCTTTTTCTGTAACGTTATCAAAGAGAGTTTGACTTGCTAGCTACGCGTCAGCTAGCCAAAATGCTACTGGAAGCTATGTAGCTGGTCCTTTACTTGTTTCTGCCCCCAAATCGATTTGTGCATTTCCACCACATATGAAACCCCACAGCAGCACACTGAAATATTTTCATGGTGCAAGAATTCCCGTCTTGCCTCACTGATCTATATCAAAGCAAAGCAGCACACATATAAGCTAGTCGATAGACGTTTGAGTCTGCCTCAGTTGAGTCTGTAGTGCTAGCTAGCTTGGTGGCTAACGTTAGCTGCTGTTGCACTGCAAACCAACCCAACAGACAGTGCTGCATGGCGGCGCTATTTTGAGGCCGTACTTTCCCCCCCATCTGTGTTATTTGCAGGACTTAAAGTCACACTCGCATAACTGATGGGAAGTTCTGTTCTTTGTCGTAAAGATTTGTTATCATTAATCCAAAAATGTGTCAGAATGGAGAGATTAGTGGCTCAGCAGGCTGAGATATCCCAGAGTGAAAGTCTGCTGCTTTGGTAGTGATGTTCAGGCATTTCGATTAACAGCTGCATTTATAATGCTTTTACTCAATGAGGCAGGCAGCTCCAACAGAGGAACTCCTTCCTGTTTGTACAGCTGATCAGCAGCAGCAACACAGAGATGAGTTTATTGTGTGTCAGGCTTAAGTTTACTGTCGACAGATGAGCTGGCAGATACAGACGGCACAGTTTGTAGAAAAGAGGAATTTCTGCTTCAGGCATTTCCTCATAACTAGCAAGTTATCGTCTGACGTTTGCACTGTATGCAATGCTCTTTTATGTTATATTATTACACTTGTGGTGTCAGGCACTGGGATGTTGGTGACAGATCCTGTGATTTCATTGGTTTTGGGGTGAGGCTGTCCTAGGTCAGGATGCTTAACTGGAATGAGATCAGGGTCCCTGTGTTTTTGTTCCTTAGAGTTTTTTATTTGTATTTGAGTGGCAGGGTGTGTTGTTCTGCAGGGAGATGTCATGTCAAAGGTGTGGCCTGTGTTCTTGGTCTGCAGCAAAGTTAGTCAAAGTACCCACACGAATACCAGGAACTAAAGTTTCACTGCAGAACCTTGAATTGTAACACATAATGTCAGTGCTTTTAATGTTGTCAGTGATGGGTGTATTGCAACGTCATTTTCCTCAATAAAAATGTAAGAGAAGTTCAATAAATGTTCATTGTAAGTACTTGTGCATTTTGTGTGTTACGTGTGTGGACAGAAATGCTGTGCAAAGGGTGAAGACAAGAAAGATCACTGAACTACATAAGTTTGAAGAAGGCTGCATTTGCACTCTGACAAAACAAAAAACACAGAGTTGTTTCTTTGCAAACTGTGCTAAAGGTACATGCTTTCAAAGACAGGCAACCACAAACCTGTTTCATAATTTATAACACCTGTTAGAGCAGGTAGAGAATAACTAAGCCCAAAACATTACAACCCCAAATAAGTGTTGGTGGCAATGTTATTGCAGTTACTATGATAATTTACATATATAGACTTGTGCGATCAATTTTTATCATGATGCCAAGACCCAGCTTTAATTCATCTTACTTTGGCTTAAAAATCTGCACGTTGCAGATCTCTGATGATGAATCACTCCTTTATCGTCATCCTGTGTATTTGTCACAAATATTGGGACAGCCTGAAGAGTGCTCTGTGGCTACCATGTGGTTATATAGCTCGTCTGCTGGTTGAATTCAGGTGTTTTCCAGCTTTGAGATGTAGCTCAACAGATGTACTCATGTCCCAGAAGTGTTTATGGTGTTTACATTTGTCATCAATAATTGTACATGATTGTTAATAGATGTTAAAAATGCCTGCAGGTACTTATGTTCTGTAAAATCCCAAATTAAAATATTTGAATCTGTCACAGATCCCTTGGCTTTTAAATTGCTTATTTGTGTGTTGTTCTTGAATTTATATAAATTATTAAAAAGTGGAGATTGTATCCTGTGCACTAGCTGTGTTGTAGTTCAAGCAGTAATGGATAGTGGAACAGTTTGTGTTGTTTTATCCACAGTTCCACAGAAGTTTGACAATAACAGCATCGACCTATTTTGACCATTAGGCTGCTTTGCTTGTCTCTCAAGATTTATCCCGCTCTTAAACTGCTGCTGGGCAGCCTGCCCTAAATGTACTTATGCTGACTGTTGAAATGGAAATATAATATGCTCAATAAATTTACTGTCTTTTTCTCATATAATATTTTTGAGTGCAGTCCAATGTTTGTTTTTTTTTCTTTTTTGCTCAGAGAGTATTTGACATGTGGCCAGTAGACTGACATTTGCTGTTAGAACACGCACAAGCTCTGATAGACAGAACTTGTTAAGTATTTGAAGTACAGGTATCAACTCTTTCTTGATCGACTAAATTTTGATCTACATCATTCTCACATACTGGAAAACAGAGGGAGAAAGAAAGATGGTGCTGTGAAGGAGTTCTTTAAAGTTTTAGTTCCATACACTGCTTTGCATTACTGGAAACTGTTTTTCAGAGCATGCTTTAGAGATTGTCTGCATTATTTATGTCATTTATTTTTGCGATCTCCCAGGGAGCTCTTTGTGGTATATTCCATCACAGTGGAAATTTGTTACTCCTTTTATAATTCTGTTATTGATGCACTTTAATGTGTGTGAATATACAAAATCTCCACTGAGTTACCCCAAAAATTATTAAAAATGGAATAAATGTCTTATTTGAATTTAAATGTAATATGTGGAATAGATGTGGAATAGAATCTGGACAAAAATGGAGAAAACATGATAACCTTTGAAGGAAAAGTATTTGTTTCCTATCTCTGTCACTGGTAAATGTGGCTGACTCATGCAAAATGCAATTATGGTGCTTTAACAACAACAACAAAATCATATATTGACTCTTGACCAATAGCTTCTAATGACTCTGCTGATACCATGTGTGAGGTGAATATTTTTAATATCCTTCTCTATCGTCAACAACAAACCTCAAAAAACCAAAGAAACAAAAAAAAAACAGCAACTCTGCGTTCCTGAACACTTTAAGAGATGTCAGTCGTACTAATATTCCACATGTGTGGTGAAAATGAAAGTGTCCGCATGCAAATGCATGTGTTAATTAGCGCATTTAATGGCGTCATTTGTGTAATTGATGACATTTAATGATCATATTATCATGTAATATCTCATAGCGAGATATTACATGGCTTGTCCTTCACCGAGCTGTTCTGTTTTGTTGTAACGTCCTGTAATACCCTTGAATAGCTTAACCATTGCCGCAGGCAGCCTGAAATCGCTCTGCTGTGTGTTTTTTCAGAACAACAGGACAGTATGGCTACCACTGTCGCTGTCAGTCCCAGCGAATACCTTCAGCCCTCCTCTGCTTCAACACAAGTGAGTAGCAGCCACAAGCGTCAGCTGTGCACGCTTGTTGCACTGTTGCAACCTCTTCTCTTATTGTTGCTCTTGACATTTGTTATGTTCATATTGCTGGACATTGGGCATATTTTTGTGCTAATATACACTGGGTGTATTTTTGAGTTTTTACTTTACTTTTTTGTAGGATTCCTTTGATGTTTTTGTATTTTTTTTTTCAGTGCATCGTAAGCACACTCTGCATAAGCACTGAGTGTTTTTTGCCCCTTAGTTGCAAAAAGTTGATGGGGTACTGTTGTCACCCTGCCTGGCGGGCAGCGTGGACACCTAAGTTTGTGAATGCGATAACTTGAGACCAAGGCAACGTAGGAGCTTCAAATTGATACCATAGGTGCCTCTACTAAAAATCTCAGTGGTGAAGTTTTCTGAAAATCTTGTGAATGCAATAACTCAAGAACAAGATCACGTAGAATTTTGAAATTAACATGCATACAAAAACAACACTATCTAAGTTAGGAGCTTAATGATTAGTTTAATGTCAAATTTAAAACTGCTTTGAGTAGGAAAAAAAAACTAGAGACATTTAAACAAATGATAAAGAACCAGTCAAATGTTCTAACTTACCTCTGTTTTACCTCTAGGTATCTAGGCACTTACACCACCTAATATGGATTATGGCAGGCTTCATCATTAATTTGTCAAATGAGGTTAGATTGAGATTTGGTGCTCTTGCACTAGTTTAGATTAGAAATGGAAAAGCCGCCCTTACTACTCCATGTGCCAGGATAGAGCTGATGCGCTATATTTTTCTACCAGAAACAATATATTCTATAAACTCAGTCACTGTTTTCCTTCTCGATGTTGATCAGTATCTGAGAGAGACAACTGCACAATTGGGAAATTAAATATTAATGACATTGCTTTGTGTCTTGCACCAGTAGTCACTAAACTTCTTTCACATTTCAGATTTGATTACTTTTGTTGTCTCAACCTTCCTAGTCCCAACTTAGAACCCATTTGTTGCCTCAAGTACATAAAGCGGTCCAGTGTATGTAAAGTGTGCTGAAGATGGCATTAATGTAGAATGCTTCCCTGTCCTGCAGCTTGAGGATCACACATTTGGACCAAAGAGGGGCACAAAGGCATCGCAGGTGGAAACTCCTACACCTACTACACCACTCGATCGCTACTGATTATGATTCTTAATGTGTAGTTGTAGGCCTACCTGTTGGTTTGTGTTAACTTGTTTTGTTTTAGCTTTTGATCTTACTACTACCTCACCCTATCTTTCCCTTAGTGCTGAGTTCTTCTTGTTCAAGCTGGTTTTAATGCAGGCTTGGACTGTGTTTCTTTCTTCCCACAGGACACTCAGCCCTCTCCTCTGGCCCTGCTGGCTGCCACCTGCAGTAAAATCGGCCCTCCTGCTGCTCAGGCCCCTGTCACCTCTCCGCCAGCGCATCCACAACCTCGCCGGCTCCTTCCTATAAAGCCAGCTCCTATAGCCCCAGCTCCACCCAAAAACCTTGGTTTCCTTTCAGCGAAGGGCAATGTGATCCAGCTCCCTGCCGGCTTGGGCTCCACAGCTCCTGGCAGCCCCATCGTCCTTACTATCCAGCAGAGTCCTGCTCGTACCAGCACCTCGGCCCCTCCTGGCATCCAGTATCAGGTGGTGCCGCAGATCCAGGGTGCACAAACCATTCAGGTGATGCCACAGGGAGGTCAGATCCAGCTAATACCAGGTACCAACCAGGCCATCATTACCACTCCCATGACCATGCCGGCTCCGGCTGCAGCCACTGCTCCTGTCACGCCACAGAAGACTGTAGCCATCAAGCCCTCTCTCAAGTTGCGGAAGTCAAACAATACAGCTACAAACGTTGTGCAGCTGCCCAGTGGACTTACACTTCCCCTCAACGTGGCTACAGGAGAGGTGGGTGGGACACAAATCATCACAGAGACAGCCGCAGCCCCTCCCACTCCTGGAAAGGGACGACGAGGGAGGAAAAAAAAGGCGGTACTGGCTGCTGAGCCTCCACCGCCTCCTCCAGCACAGGCTGCCTCTCCAACCCCAGAGCAGATGGAGACCATCCTGATAGAAGCTGGTGACAACATCATACAGGTACACCTATTTGTTATTGTTTCTGCTACTGAAAAGCACAAAAGAGCACAATTTATTTGTTAAAAGTTAATCTTCAGACAGTCTTAATGGTCCCCTTCTAAATGCGTGTTCTCGGTGTCCTCTTTGAACTGTCAGTTTTTTTTATTTAAAGTCTTATCAAATTGTAAGGTTACACAAACACAAGGTTGACTTTGAAGACATATATGCCAGACTCAGCATTGACTCTCACTGCTCTTAGTCTAGCTCCAGGAGAGGAATTCATTCAGCTGATTTTGGTGTTACTTGACCATTTACTGCATGTTAAGTAGAAGCCCCCAAATGCCATGTGTATTTAATTAATTATCAGTTATTTTATTATTTAAGTCTCTCTTTTTTTGTTGAATGTCAGTGTAACTGATTCTGTTTTATCACAGAGTATGCTTCTTAAGGTTTCTGCCCCTGTAATACAAGCCAGGTTTGAGCACTGCGACTTTGATTCTTTACAAAAAGATTAAAAAAAAAAAGAAGAAAAAAAACAGGAAACTGTCGACTGTTTTACATGTTCAGAACCGTCCATGTCTGCTTCCTAGTTAGCCTCAGGACAGTTTCAGTTTTGGGCAGGCAGCTGTTTTATGGTACAAAGCTTGTTTGTTTGTTTTTATTTAAATTCGTGATGTTTTCTTCTGCCACCAAATGGTTAAAACAAAAAGAAAAAATAAACGTAATTATTTTTAGTATTAAGACCACTTTTTGTTTTTCATGCTCAAAAGGTTCCCTGTGACATAAATATTGTCACTTACCGAAGTGAGTAAACGTGTGTGCAGTTCAGACTGATAAAAGTCTATCGGCAGTTAAACAGAAACGGAAACCAGAATGCTGGTATCGAGTTCGAAATTCTGCTTTGAAACAGTCATTAACCCAGTCTGTCGCTAGCTGTTAAATGAATGTTTAGCCTTTCAGTGTGGTCAAAACATAAGTATGAGCATTACAGGTCAGCTTCTTGTCTCTATGTTCACAGGCAGGGAACAATTTATTGATTGTGCAAAGTCCTGGGCAACCTGCTATGGTGCAACAGGTCCAGCTGGTCCAGCCCAAACCAGATTCTCAGGTGGTTCAGATCCCACAGCAGGCTTTGAAGGTGGTACAGGCCGCCTCTGCTACGTTGCCACCCGTCCCGCAGAGACAGTCTGTCTCCTCGAATCTGCAGGTCACTCCAACAGAACCATCGCCAACGCAGGTATCCATTCAGACTTATTGTTTCTTTAACTCTTAATATTTTTAGTCTGTTGTGTCAGGAAAGGCATCGAGTGTAAAATTCTGCTAAATCAATATGTAGAGCTACCTGCTGTGGCAACCCCTTGTAAATAAGGGAGCAGCTGAAAGTAACTTCTTCTGTTTATTATGAATACCTCAGGAACAGTAGCAAAGGACCATGTGACATTCTTACAACTAAGCTACCAACATGTCGAAAGTCATACATAAGATAATATAACAGTTTAATTAGGAATTAGTTTATACCCCATGGGTTAACATTTTATTTAAACTTAGTGATATTTTCTTTTCTCAGATTCTCTTTAAAACAGCTTCAGGTGAATGGCAATCAGTTCAGCTTCAGGACTCCATGACAACAACAACTCCTGCCACACCAGTTGCCCCTGCCACCACTGTCACGCCGCCAGCTGGCACCAAGAGAACACAAGCCACTGGAGGACGAAAGGAGCGGACCTTGGCAAAAATTGCCCCTGCAGGTGGAATGATCCAGTTGAACACATCGCAGCTCACCTCAACAGCACAAGCAGTGCAGACCATCAGCATCAACGGGGTCCAAGTTCAGGGAGTTCCTGTTACCATCACCAATGCAGGCGGTGAGCTGATGTTAGATGGTTTGGGTTTTGTTTTTTCAAGCTTTCCACTGGCTGTTTATAGAGCTAAGCACAAGGCGGCTACACTGTTTTTCCAAACAGACAGAATTACTTGATTTTTGAAAAGGGGAAGAAGGCTATTGTCTGGTACTACTGATAAAAATGCACTGAGGTGTGTATGCAGCACATGCAGGGAGTGCAGCACACTGGGGGGTGACCCCACCCTCATATCCCATTTTGAGTAAATGCAGTGAGGGAAGAACTTGGATTGGAGTTAAAGCTTGAAGTAATTGTATTTTTTTGCGTGTGTGTGTTAAACAAATAGAACACCATCTGTAGTTGTTTTTTTTACTGGATACTCACCTCTCTCTTATTTTGAAAGTTCTGTTGCTGCTTACCAGCAATCCCTGGCCATTTCTGTTTTGTGCAAGAAGTGGACCAGTTTACAGTCATGTGAGGAAAAAACCCCATTTTCAACAAACTTTATGCAGTCTTGTGAAAAACTGAAGTAAGCCCTTTCCTGCTCGCATGGGAGTTAAGAAGGTAAGTAGCAGCTGAGTGCTGCTAATCAAATGCACTTGATTAACTGATCATCAGCAAATGAGATCACTCTTACAAAAAAAAAAAAGTTTTGGCAGATTGATGGACTTGTGTGTGTTAACTCAATGCCACAATCTTCCCACAAGTGGACTTTCCATTAAATTCGGCCCACAGTCTGACCAATGCTCAGAGAAATTGGGGAAAAAACCCCCCAAAAAACCTCAAGCTGTGAAATGAAACCATGATAAAAGTTCAGGGCAGTAGAATTAGAAAAGGACTGGACAAGTATGACGTGTTTGGAAGGATTGCCAGGAGAAAGTCTCTTCTCTCTAAAAAGAATGTGACAGCCTGGCTTAGAATTGCAACGTTGCATCTGAACAAACCTCAAGACTTGTGGAACAATGTCCTTTGGCCATAATTCACTTTTGGTGAAAGCCAAACACAGCACATCAGCACAGACGCCTCATACAAACGTATCAAGCGTGGGAGCAGAGGCTTGTTTTGCAACCACAGGATCTGGGCACCCTGCAGTCATTGAGTCAGCCACGAGCAAAAAGTAAGAGTAAAAGAAATTATTCAAAGTGTTGCAGTGGCTCAGTAAAAGTCCAGATCTCAACCTGATTAAAATGCTGTGGTCAGACTTTTAAGAGAGCTATGCATAAATTCATGTAAACGAACCTCAGTGAAGTGGCCTTGTAAAGACGAGTCGGCCAGAGTTCCTCCACGACAATGTGAGAGGTTGATAGTTATACAGAAAACAATTACTTCATGTTATTGCTACTAAAGATATTGACTCATGGGATGCATTCAGTTTTTCACAGGACAGCATAGAGTCTGAAACCTTTTTACATTACTTTGTATTTGAAGATAGGCGCCTTCTTATGTGGTATAATGTAATCATCCTTTTAAGAATTTATAGCAGGATAATGCCCATGCTATTAAGTCATCCTACAGTTTTGGTATAATTTTAAAATATAATTTTTGATTTGACTCTGCTTTTCAGCAAAATCAGTCAGACAGCAACCACTACAGACACGTTAATTATCACTAGCCTGTTTTGTGAAAGACTAAAGTCAGTATAGTAATAACATGTACAATACTGACCACTTCTGGCTACTAGCTCCTGTTAGCTAGTAGTTTGCATTTTAACCTTCAAATTAAATTTCTTAACTGGGTGTGTCAAAGACACAGACCTTTATAATGCCAATAAATTAATTGCAGAAATTTTCCAGTCACCAATAGTCGATAAATTTGTCCAGTTGCCCAACCCTAACTTGCACCTATATTAGATTTATCTATTTATAACTGATTACAGTATAGTGTTGTATATGATAATGATTACTTTTTAATTAGAAATGGAAATTTATTTACAGTACAGGAACAAATACAAGCAATTAAAACTGTAAAGAGTTTAAAAAATGTAAAATCCTTGCAGTCCATTGTTAGTTGCAAACAGATTTGTGGTTTTAATTAATAGTTGGTAATAATAAAGTTTGAAATGAGTTTCTTTCGAAGGGTGGTTAGGCTCTCCCTTTTAAAGATGGGGTTAGGACCATGGTCATTCGAGAGGGACTCAGAATAGAAACACTGCTCCTCCGCGCTGAAAAGTGATTTGGCCATCTGATGAGGATGCTTTATGGATGCCTCTGAAGCGAGATGTTTTGGGCATGTCCTACTGGGAAGAGGCCTGGGGTCAGACCCAGGTCTCGCCGGAGAAATTATATCTTTTGGCTGGCTTGGGAATGACTCTGTGTCTGTCCGGATGAAGAAGAGGTGGCTGGGGTGAGGGAAGTCTGCTGTCCCTCCAACCTGAACCCAGATAAGCAGTCAAAAATGGATGGATGGATATAATAACTTTATTAACATAAATCACTGACAGCTGATAAAGAATAATGTTGACCTTTTACTCAGCCAGAGAGCAAAAGCAGCTGAAAGTTTACATGAATTTCTTATTTAAAAATTATCGATAAGAAATACTTTACAATATGTTAAAAACTCTAAAACAAAAGCAAAATTTTATTTTACAACATATAGCTTTTGCATCTTAATTGTTTGTTGATTAGAATTTCAGTGCACTGATGGCAGTAAACTGAATTATCCAGCTCCTGCATAAGCCCTGCTGTATGTCTTACAATGAGTCTCTGCGTTTGTCAGGCCAGCAGCACCTAACGGTGCAGACCATGCAGGGTGGAGGGCTCCAGCTGGCAGCAGCACAGGGCCAGCCTGCCATCCAGGTAGACCAGACCCTCACCCTGGAGTTGCCTGGCCAGCCAGGAGAAAAGAAACGACGCATGGCCTGTACCTGCCCCAACTGTAAAGATGCAGACAAGAGGTGAGTCTGTCAAAGGGTGGACACGAGTGCTAGTTTTATTGGTCCTTTTATTGCCAGTAAAGAAACAAAAGGAAAAAAAATGTAAATGGGTTTTCCTGACATATTTTAAATTAATTGCTACAATATTTGAGTAATTGCTTACACTTGTACATTTTGGGAAATTCATATTATACTATTTAACACTCAGATTATTAAAACGCTTATACTGATAAATGGTTTGAATTTTGTTCACTGTTTAGACCCGGTGAGTTGGGAAAGAGGAAACACATCTGCCATGTCCCCGGTTGTGAAAAGACTTTTAGGAAAACATCTCTGCTCAGAGCTCACGTCCGGCTGCACACTGGCGAAAGGCCCTTCGTCTGCAACTGGGTTTTCTGTGGGAAACGTTTCACACGCAGTGACGAGCTGCAGAGGCACGCCAGGACGCACACAGGTGCTACAGACACAAACAAACAAACAGAATTGTCAAATTGCTCAGTATTGATTTTCACAATTGCATGCTACAATACAAAGGCAAAATAGGCACATGAAAAGAGTTGCTAAATACACTTAACAGCACTTAACAATCCAGACATTTTGATGAATTATGTTTTAAAAAACACCTATTGTTCCTTCATAGTTGAAAGTGCATTAAAAATATTACTCAATACATTTTTTCCCTCCCACAGGAGACAAGCGCTTTGAGTGCAGCCAGTGTCAGAAACGCTTCATGCGGAGCGACCACCTGACGAAGCATTACAAGACTCACATAAACACCAAGAACTTGTGAGCAGACGGTATACAGATGCAAACACTCAGAGACTAACTGTGTTACAGGAAGGATGGGCAGTGGAGATGAGACCAAGGGATTGTGTTTGTGACTTATCCCACAATGGGAAATTCTCCAGAATGAATTGCTTGAGTCCCTGTCACTCTTCAAGGACACTGTGTAGCATGGTGTACAAAGAAACCCTTTCTGGTGGACTTCGAACTTTCAGCACATTTATTGACCTTTTTTTTTTCTTTTTTTTTTTTTCAATGTTTCTTTTTTCCCCATCTGGTCTGAACACGTGGACAGATTACTGTGACTGAATTTGTAAGGTGAAAATGCTTTAGATTTAAATGCTTAACTCTGCTAGATTATTTATGAAGTTCTCTGGTGGAAGAACATTTACAGAACTTTAAAAAAATTTTTTTTAGAAAAACCAACACCAAGGATTCCAGGACATCAGTCACAATTTCAGTCTCTTTTATTTTGTTTTTTGTTTTTTCTACCGCAAAAACCTTCATACTGTTTATTATAGAATATTGAGAGATTTCAGAAATTGAGGCACCCCCCCTGAGGTCAGCAGTGATTAAAAGTCTGTAAATTCAAGAAATTTGGGTCTGCTGCTTAAAAATGTTCTCATGTGATACAACCTTTAGACGTTTACATCAGCTATTTTGTTAATATGCAATTGCATAGATCGTCAATATGAATACTTATAATGAGGTATTTATAAAAAATTTTCCATAGATTTATATTTTTTCCAAGGTGACAAAATAACTTACAAAGCAATGTAGAAAAATTCAGCATGGAAAATGATTAAGCAAATTTACAGTTAAAATGAGGAGCTTTTAAATTTACAGCAGAAATAAAAAAAACATGGATATTTTCACGAAAAACTTTTAACACATAAATATGTTTGAGAGTACTGGTCAAGCCAGCCTGAGTTCCCCTAGCCAAAAGCAAAGTGATTGAGCTGCGGAAGAAAGGATTTCATTGTGAGCTTGAGCTCATAATGGGGTAAACATGGAGTTTAGGCCAGAAGTCATTGTGCCTTAAAACCTGTGAAAAGTAATGTAAACATAAATCACAAAAACAAACAGACCACAATTAAGGAAGTGCTGGAGTTATAACAGTATAATAATATTTCCATGAGCTCTGGTAGGTCCTTGGATACAAGTAGTGATATAAATACAGCAATATGAAGCTATCGGCAAGGTTGGCTAATGTTCCAGAAGGCATTTTATTGGGAATATTGATTATTTAAATTTAAGGAAGGGTTTTTTTAAAATTAGAAAATGTAAAACTTGGCGGACCAAGAATTGGTCCTTGTGGAAGACCAAAGTTAAGAGGATTGATTTTTGAGCCACCCAACCAATCGTCTGCTTAAGTTTTGTAAACCATGAAACGGATAAAGGAAAAGCAGGATCTAACCTCTTTCTGCTACAAGGAGGAAGCTGACGAGAACAAGTGGTTAAAGATTTGGAGGACAGTTGGCACTCTTTTATCATGAGTTGTGTGTGATAGATGAAATGTTTGAGACTGTACCATTGTTCTTTCCAAGTAGGTTTATCAGGAAAATGTCAAAGTCTAATAGTTATGTATTTATACTACCTAAAGTTCTCTACCTTTACACAGGCACTGCAAGTACTTTCAAATATCAGGAAAATTAAATTACATTTTTAAAGGCTGGTGAGATGGCCCAGAAAGACTTTTGTTGCAGAACTAAGTTTTCCTGAGTCTTTAGATGCTAAAGATTTAATTTGGTGAAATATTAGCGGTAAGAAGAGTTGATAACTCAAATGCAAAACATGCTCTTGCATCTGTGGTCCAAACCTGGCTGCTACATAGTTGGTTATTTACCCAGGATACCAAGACAGGTACACTTACTTCTAGGGCATCTAGGGTGTATCAGATTGCCATTTATTTTTGTTATTGCCAAGTCTTATAGCTCCTGATGTTTAGCCATCCATTCATTAATCACATTAATTCCTGACTTAAATCAAATCAGTCTTAGTTTTAGATTGATTTTGAGTTCTTAAATGGCTGCAAGTTCATAGTTGACATTTAACTTTAACAAACTTCATGGTTTCTGCTTCTTTTATTACCTGTTTTTAGCCTGAGTAGTTCATGTTTCATCGTGGCATATATTTTAGAAAACATCTTCATCCTTCTCAAACTAAAGAATCTAAAAATTTGGTACCTGCAACACTTTCTCCTAGTTTACTCATTTAAAAAAAGAACAAAACTACGCTTTCATCATTCTTTAATTGTTCAGATTTGATGAATTGTAGTCTATGCATTGCTGTATATAAGATCAGACTTTTAATTATTTGGCCTGACTTGACAATCATGTCACACGATGCAAAAAAACAGAGGAAGGAAATAAAGCTTTCTCAGGCCTTCTATGAGTTACACAACTTTTTCGAGCTATATAATGGCTTTAATTCTAAATTAACACTTAAGATGTTTTTTGTGATGTACAGATGACCAGCATTAGGCCTGCTGCATAGCACTGACATAACTTTCTTTAATCTCATTTGCTTTACAGAAAATGTACATTTGCTCAGTGATTTCGATGTAATGAAGATATGCTGACCGTTTTTTAACAAGTCATCAGTCAGTTTGAAGCCTGAAATTGCTGGGGAGTTCTTTAAAGAAGTACACCAAGTCATTGCTTAACAAGACTTTTTGGTCAAATTATCCAGCACAGCAGCTTCACCCTGTATCTACACCAAGGTTTGTTTCTGATAGATGGTGCAGGCTTGCTACAGGTTGTGCACAGCAGAGAAATTTGACCAAAAAAGCTCAAGTCCGATTTGTTTTCAAAGCACTTTGAACAAAGTGCTTTGAAAAGGTGACATTGGGGGGGAGAGAGAGAGGCTGCTCATATTTATGTTTGTATTTCATGTCTGAATATGTAAATAAAACGTGTCTGTCAGACACGGTAAATGTAGGATATTAAAAATTGTTAAGCTGCATAGTTTTGTGGTTGGCGTAGCCAGCCTTGAAGGAAGTGGACTTTGTACAGTGTTTTAAGGAAAAAAAACATATATAATGTGACATTGTATAGCTTCATTCCTGCTTTGTATAAGACTTCTAGATCTTTTTTCTATGAATTAAAGATGCCTTAGACAGCTGCACCCAGTATTTAAAGATGTTTTTTTTCTGTCTAATTCCAGGTAACAGCATTTGTAAAATTTTGTTTTGTGTTTTTAACTTATGTTACATGCTAATGTCATGTGCACTGATTAAACTCCCAGGTTCCAAAATTTGTAAATTTAATGGTGATTGTAATTAAATATAATGTGTTTTTCCCCCCGAATTAAGTCATTTCTGTTGCTTGGTTTCTGTGAATGAAATGCTTCTCCTTCTCCAAGCCTATATGTCATTAAGTGTTCTACAAACCTTTTTTTTGTGTATATCAGGAGAACCAAGAGAACCAGCAATTAATTTTCTAAGTTGTATAAAGGTGCTAAAACATAGTTTGCTCCTTTTCTACCATCACCCTCCCTCAATAAAGAACTCGTACCTTATTGACTGCTTCTCTCTTTTTAACTTTCATTTTAGGACTAATCATAGATTAATTGTATTCATACTTAGTATGATTATTATTTGTCAGTAACAGAAGGCTGGTCCTGGACTTTGTGTAAATAAGTCACATCCAAGCACATATTTTTTTTAATGCCTGTTAGGCTATAACATCCTCCTTTGATTAATTGAGGCTAAAAGAAGCATTATTACTGATTTTTAGTACCATAACAATTTAAAAAAAAAAAAGAATTAAAATGAAATTGTATTTGATAACATGGCAACACTGCACTTAATGGTCAAGTGAAATAGCAAGTTTAGATGTTTTTTTAAATTATTATTAATATTATTATTAGTCATCATTTTTATTATTATTATTATTAGTAGTAGAAGTATTATCAATATTTATTTGTACTGTTTTGTTTTCATCGAGCATTTATTTTGAAAAGCTCGTTGTACTCGTCATCAGAAATCAACAGATCCATTTCCTGCTAGCTAGATGAAAGCCGGTAACATTTAAAGTCATGTCTTCTAAATGCTCGTAAATTAGTTGTATACCGAGTTGTATTTATAGTTGGTCTAACTCGTTAAAGTTTCTATTTACATAGTGCATGCGGTGCTTAACAGTGACAGATAAAAATTAAATAGCGTAATATTTCGTTACCTAAGCTAGTTCGCTAGCCTAATTTGTTTACATTAGTGTGAGGATGTTTCAGTCAGGAAGCCCTGATAAATGCGCCTGTCTATCGTTTCATATTTCTTTTCGCTTCGTCACTGCTTAAAGGTTAGTGCTGTGAATGTTGGAGCAACGACACCTAAAAAATTGAAACTAATTGTATGTTAACTTTGTTATCCAGAGTTGTAAACTTCCCTCTTAAAGTTACTGACGGTCTGACACACAGCAGAGACTGTACTATAACAACAGCTCTTTCACGAAAGGTTTGTTTAAATCTGGTAAGCAGGAAAACACGAATGTTACAGAAAACATTAAAGCCTTACATTTTCTTGGCAGTCAGGTGCACAAATGAACTGCTAAGGAGTCTAGATGATTCTGTCACAGGCATAAAATACATAGTTATCGAAAGAGGCTAGGTGCATTTTATATTCTTAATGTAACTGGTTTCGTGGGTTTGAACATTTCAGAATGAAATATGAAAAGTTCTTGATCTAGTTAAGGATGACCCTAGCTGGTATTTCAAAATTACACATATTTCCCTACCTCTTGACATATTTTTAAAAATGTTCAGCTACACAACCTTTAAAAAAAAGACCTGTGCCAGGTGTACCCTACCTCTTGTCCATACTCAGCAGCGATAAACTTCACTTACCCTGAAATAGATAAGAGGCTAAGAAAAAGGATGGATGCCACGTTTTTTTTTTCTTGCAATAAAATTAATCATACAGGACTATTGCCTAAACTATTGTCCTGTTAATTATTATACTGTATTTATACTGCCATTTTCTTAAAAACTTTGGCTTCAGGAAAATCCGTTCACTTTCATTAGGCGTGCACAGATTGCAAAATTCAGAGACATAGCAGTGTTTAAAATTTAGCTGATAGCTGCTGCTAGTACATTGCTTTTTGTGTATTTTGTTGTTTTGTCACCTTTTCATTACTGAAATTATCTGTACTGTCTTCAACCCAGTGATTTATGAACAAATATGTGAATTATTGAACCTGGATCTCAGAGAAATGGACTGCAGAATTGACGGGACATGACCAGTGGCCTCTGCCAATGGTAAAATGTCATCTTATTTGCTGATAGGAAGATTGCAGCCATATGAATCAATACTGCCAACAAATTGTTGTATTCTTCTTCTTTTTAAAAAAATAATGTTGGCCAGAATAATAACTGCCCTATGGGCTTTCTTTGAAACACTCTTGTTACCTTTTTTTAGTTGATAACTAATATTGTTTTTCCCTCTACAGTTTTTAGAATGACAGCAGTCAAGGAGGAAGAAGGATGAGTGACTTTGGGCCAACAGACCTGATTGCAGGCCTCTGTCATACAGATGAAGAGAATCCTCTTCCTCTGTGGCAGAATGGATGCATCAGCCCCTGTTTTAACCAGCTTATCCTTGGAGCCTTGCCTCATGCTGGGATGGCCATTTTCAGTGCCTGCTACCTCAGCATGTCAAGGTAGGTCATGCACTGATACCAGGTCCTTATCAACAACACATTTCCAATCTTGCAATTTTATTAGTGGGTAATGAAATTGTAGTTACAAAAAGATAGACATATCAAATCCTTGCAGTGGATTTTCTGATGAAATATGTTTTACTTTAATACAACAACTTCTTTAAAAACAAGCAAAAAAAGCCATCTTTTTTGGAGTCTTCTCTGTGTTATCCAGTGTTTGGCTAAATTCAAAACGTGTAGCTTACAAATTGAATGGGACATCCTATAAAATAATTCCGATGATTCTAAAAACTGTTTTTATATTTTGACATTTTTGTTTGCTTTCCAGATGCAGCCACCTCCAGACGTCTCCTCCGTGTGGCTGGACACTTAGACTAGTGTCAGCTCTGCTGGCTGCCTTGCTGTACACTGCAGATGTCATCCTGGTGAGTGTCCTCCAGCAGGGAGACATGTACCTGGATGTCCTAGCTGACAGCTGTGCAATCCTGGCCTGGCTGGTCCACTTCAGTGTCGTAACAGTGCTCCAGAGGACTGTTTTTAAGAGAACCAGAGGACCTCCACTGCTGCTTCTCCTGGTGCTTTTGCTACTCCCCAACCTTGTCATCACCTTGATAATTTACTGTAACAGCAAGGAATATTTAAACCCCGCTGAACCTCTTAAACTGGCCCGATTTGTTCTTGCCTCAGTACGAACGTTTCTTTTTCTCATTTACCTCCTGGCATTTGCTTTCCCCTGCATCAGTGATGCTGGGTACACTTTGTATATTAACGATGTTGATGGCTCTCCGCTCATCCCAGAGAACACCCAGCTGGAGACTGGGGACATTGTGGCTGAGGACGGGAGTGACTGCCTCTCTCGACTCTTCTACTTGTGGCTTACCCCTCTCCTCAGACGAGGGCAGAGCGGGGAACTGGACAGACCAGCCGATGTATATCACCTTCCCCGGAAACTTAGAACTAGTGTGATTTGTCGGTATTTTCACCAGTGCTGGGAAGCCTGCTGGCAAGGATCACCAGTCACTTACCAAGAGGATCAGTGGCCCACACCAGTCAGCACAAACCTCCTGAGTGGCAGCAGGAGTTTACACAACCAGGACCAACCACTGGAGTTGGAAGGTGATGTAAGATTGCTGAAGGTGCTACACAAGGCATTTGGGAAGTGGTATTACATCCTTGGTCTGCTGAAGGTGACAGTCAACATATTTAGCTTTGCAGGTCCACTGCTCCTCAGTAGTCTTGTGAACTTCATGGAGGAAAAAGGTGCCCCGGTCAGCAGGGGTGTCTGGTGCGCTGTGGGGCTCTTTGCTACCACCCTGCTGTGCTCTGTTCTGCGAAACATCTTTGTCTTCGAGGTCTCCAAGGTGGCGCTGTCAGCACGAGCTGCTCTTGTGACGGCCATCTACAACAAAGCCCTGAGGGTGAGCAGCTGCAGCTTGGCTAGCTTTACTTTAGGAGAGGTGGTGAACTTAATGAGCACAGACACTGACCGTGTGGTTAACTTCTTCCAAAGCTTCCATGAGCTGTGGAGCCTGCCCTTTCAGTTAGCTGTCACCCTTTACTTGCTATACCTGCAGGTGGGTGTAGCTTTCCTTGGAGGACTGTCCGTAGCTTTGCTGCTGGTGCCATTCAACAAGTTCCTTGCTTCCCGCATCCTTAGCAACAATAAAAAGATGCTCATGTGGAAGGATAACCGTGTTAAGGTGCGGCCTATTTAAGCTCTTATTATATTGTATAAATACTTTATAGGAAGAAAGCAGTTTTTGAGATAATAATAGTTGGAATGATAATATTCCCAGTGGGGAATCGATACTGTTTAAAAACCATAGCTGACTAATTTTGTAAAAATGACATAAATTGCACATTTTGGAGTTGATTTATATACTTTTATAAAGCTACCCAGGGAAAAAATCTTGTTGAGATTCACATTATTTTTAATTTTGAACTTTTATTCCCAGTTAATGACAGAGATCCTCTTCGGCATTCGCGTCATCAAGTTCTACAGCTGGGAGCCTCATTTCACACAGAAGGTGGCTGACTGTCGTAAAGAGGAGCTGTCCCACCTTAAGGCTGTCAAATACCTGGATGCGTTGTGTGTGTACACCTGGGCCGCTCTGCCTGTGGTCATCTCCATCCTCACCTTTGTCACATATGTGCTGCTTGGACACCAGCTGACTGCAGCAAAGGTAAAGTGGCTGCTGTGTTGATGCTGAGTGAGCTTTGTAGAGAATTAGGGAATGTAGGGTTACTGTATAAACAGAGATAAATCAACAATTTATATCCTTCATATAACCTTTTCAAGTTTTAGCAACACCTGAGATGCTGGAGTGGTGGAGGGGTTGAAGCAGCAGGTAAAAGAGGGCAGCAGCGGCACTGAAATGTCAGAGGGAGAGATGAGAAATTTGCAGCTTTAATAGATTGTAAAATTGGGAGGGTGTGTTTGGTATATGACGTGGTACATGTATAAGAGAGTACAGTTGGAGTTGTCTGCTTGAACCAGCTCACTCCAATGCACTGAAGACCTTCATTCAAACAAAATTTTTCCCCATCTTTTTTTCTAATCAGTCACTACAATTGGACAACTTTAGAGTAATAATTTGTATTATTTAAGTGCCATAAAAAACTATGCCTATACTTTACTATGCCTTCCTGGAAACCATCATGACCTTCTCCATTACCTGCTGGTTCCACTCCCTCAGCCTTCAGAACAGGAACAGACTGCAGCACACTGCATCAGTGTGCTGTAGAATCATTGGCCTGTGTAACAAGCAGGCCTTATATCAGAAGACAATCTACCTCATTTAATTATGTAGGATTAAAATACAATCTATTTCATTTAATGTTTTAGGATTAGATTAGAGGGTTCTAGTTTATTGTAAAGTAGAATAGATGATAGGATATCACTTTAAGGAGGGGAAAATTCATTTAACACACACTCAGAGGTGCTTCAGGGAAGGCCATCATTAGGGGATCCTTCCCCCTGGAATGTGTTAAGACAATGGGGATGGGGACCCCCTGGTACGGCGGGAAATCACGCACGAATGGGGACGCGCACATGGACACTTGTAGGAG
>VVHJ01000096.1:0-13823 GCA_015107715.1 Tylochromis polylepis | reverse complement strand
GATGATTGGCCACAAAAAGTCTGTAGCAGACTAGAAGCTAGACATCACGATATTTACCGACCAGGTCAAGACACAGACACACTCAACAGAAAATAATTATAAAGCTTTTCAAGGCAAAACAGATCCAGTGAGCACATAAACAGTAAAACAGAAGAAATGCAACAATTTACAGACATATTTACCTACCGATGAAAGGAAAAAACTGACACGAATTGCATTACGAGATGTTGGGCTTCAATGTGCCTTGGCATCAATTCTCCGTGTCTCTTGAACTCCAGTCACATTACTTCCAAAAGATATACCCCTATGCAGTGCTTTGATGATGGCGGTGGAGAGCGCTGTGTAACGAATGTGTTCTGATCCCGGGGCATCGCATAATGCAGCTTTGTCAGATACGGCTTACATCTTCCCATACCCTACACACTAGGTGTCATTTGACGTTGCTTTGACGCATGAACAAGAGAGATAGCTGACTATTTTGGAAAGCTACAAAATCTAGATTAAGAAGATGGATTAGTTAAATTTTTTCAGCCAGGAGACCTCGGTTTGCGCTACATTTGGCCCTTTGTGTTATGCATGTTGCTTTTTTCCCACTCTTGGTTTCATTTTGTTTTTGCTAGCTTTTTACCTTCATTTTCACTCACTGGTTAGGTTTAGCCACTTGAAACTACTGAAATGACATGTAATTTTACTTCTTCTCCTTCTTCTTCTTTTGGCTGTTCCCTTTTGGGGTTGCCACAGTGGATGATCTAGCTCCATCTCACCCTATTTCTAGCATCCTGTTTTGTCGCACTAACCCTCTGCATGTCCTCCTTCACTACATCCGTGAATCTTCTCTGAGGACTTCCTCTTTTCCTCCTGCCGACAGCTCCATATTCATAGCTCATTCAGAATCTTTTCTCCAATATATCCACTGTATTTCCACTGCAAATTTCTGAACCATTTAAACCTTGCCTCTCCATCCATCCATCCATCCATCCCTCATCTGCTTATGGGGACAGGCCTGAGCTGTCCCTCTGATATACTCATTTCTAATTCTGTGTGTTCTGGTCACTTCCATTGAAAATCTTATCATCTTCAATTCTGTCACCTCCAACTTTGGCCTCCTGTATTTTTGTCATTGCCGCCGTTTCCAAACCATACATCACAGCAAATTTACCTACAATCTTGTAAACCTTTTTCACTCTTGTTGCTTTCCATCTGTAACAAATCACCCCGACACTCATCCCCATCCACTCCAGCCTCCCTGCACTCTCTTCTTTACCTCTTTTGTCAACACGTTCAGTCTGTTACTTTGGATGGTTGACCCCAGGAATTTAAATCCACCTTCACTACCTCTAGTCCTTGCATCTTCACTGTTGACTATGTCTCTCTCTCCCATTCACACACCTGTATTCTGTCTTGCTTCTACTGGCTTTATTTCCTCTTCTCTCCAGAGCATACCTCCACCTCTCCAGGTTCTCTCCCACCTGCTCCCTGCTCTCGCTACAGATCATTATGTTGTCTGCAAACTTCATATTCCATGGAGACTCCTCCCTGCCCTCATCTGTCAGCCTGTCCATCACCATTGCTGTTTGAATTAAAATACATGCAGTGAGTTGGGAATGACTGCTCCATCTTCACTAACTGAGGCAGCTTTGGCAAACCAGTGTTATTTTACTCTCTTACTCTCCAGTATGTTAGTCTGAACTAGGCTGAGATCTGGTAAGAGACCATAGCATGATTCATGTCATTTTCATACTAGAAGATACAAAAAAGACCAAAAAAACATTGACAATTCTGAACAATCTTGCACTGATTTGCAGAAACACTTCCTTCTAATGACACACTCTCACAGTAAACAAGACAAAAAAGGCTGTAAAATTCTGATGTCGCCGTTATTTCCTCTTATTATTCCTTCATAGTGGCCTTGCAGGTTTTCCTTTCAAGTTTGAGGTTTTTCTTTAATTCGTCACCTGCCTGTAGTATGAGGACAGATGCATCAAATGAAAGATTTATGTCTGTACCCACTAAAATTTTCTATTTTTCAGCACCATGCTTGCATATCTTCTCTGTATGCACCATCTGTCCCTGCAGGTCTGTCTGTCAGCTTGCTGTCTCCCTGTTTAAACATCTCACAAACATCATTTCTGTTTATTGTAATTCATGTTTATGTATGAATAACCTACACCACTGACAGAAGGCTTGGCTGCAACAGAGTAATGCATGTGTGTGTGTGTGTTGGTGTACAGGTGCCTATGTATCATGTTGCATTTTTGTTATTCATGCCATGTTGTCATAAGCATTGATTGAGATGTTACCTGATACCTGACATTTTATGAGAGATTAGATTTTATGCTGGGATGGATGGATAGACAGATAGAAAAGAGGTAGAAATTCCTTAAATCACTCATCTGAGCAGCTCCAATAAGAGCAAAAACTAACCAGTCCTCAGTGAAATCATAATTACTGCTCTGCATCATCTCAGTATGTCGCCTGTATATCATCAGCTTCACAGGGTTTTACTGTGTTCTCTTCTCTTCTTCTCAACTCTCTATTTGTTAGAAAATTGACACTATACCCAGATGTATGTTGTAAGAAGATCATTGTAAGCAGGTTAAAGTGTTATTTGGCAGGTGAGGGAGCCAGTATAGTGGGGCAGTTGGGGAAAATTTCTTACTTAGAACTAAGTCCCATAATGATTTGTTGTGATTTCCAGTAGATTTTTCCAGGCTGTGATATGCTGACTTGTCCTGTCGGTGGTTCTGAGGGTCTTTGTGTATTTTTGCCATTTAGCTACATTTTACAATACTGCGTATGAACCCATGGTAAATTAGGAATTATGGCAGTTTCCCATCCCTTAGCCAGTATAAAGTTAGTAAAATGGTGGAATTTGATAAGTGTTCTTTCATCACCTTAAATTCAGATTGATGAGACCTTCTCGAAACAAGTCCTGCTACTCAGCAGCCCTATTGAAACATATCTAAGCACTTTTTGTTATTATGAAACATTATCTAAATTAACTTTAATTTCAGTGGTCATCAGGACATATATTCAGTCAACAGTCAGTCAAATATAATCAAATTTGTCTAAAGGTGTGCTGACTTTGCGCACAAATAATAGAAGTTACACTTCACTGTTACATAATTCTCTCATAGTTTTCAATTCAGAAAAGTGTTTGTCTGTTAAAATAGCTCTGCTGCTACTCAGGACCTAACCTAGTAATGGCCAAGGATACCACTTTCTGCCCAGTCTAACATCTATAAACTTTGATTAACATGGCATTATTATCTTTTAATTTGTTTTCAAAAACATTTCGGAACCTAAGTATACAGATAACTTGCACAGCACCTCACGCACTACATATCCAATGTCTTTTTTATAATAGTAAGCTTTAAAATTCCCATCACTCCTAACCGCTTGCGGCAGATGGCCGCTCCCTAAACTTGGTTCTGCCAGAGGTTTCTTTCTTCTAAAAGGAAGTTTTTCCTTTCCACTGTCACAAAGTGCTTGCTTAAAGGGGGTCATTTGATTGTTTTCTTTTTTTCTGTATTGTTGTAGGGTCTATACCTTACAGTATAAACTGAGTTGAGGTGACTGTTGTGATTTAGTGCTATATAAATAAAATTTAATTAATTTGATTGCAGTTTCTAGTCTAGCAAATGTCACTAGCGGAATAGTCTTTATCTGAGAAAAGAATCTCTCATCCTTCTTCTTCTTTCTCCGCCTAACTCTATTGCCTATTTGTTTCTCTATTTTCAGAGAACCAGGGTTATCCATATAACCAAATGTTCTCTTTAAACCTCTAGCTCTCGATGGAGATCATGCCTAGTTGTCAAAACCTAATGAAATTGGGAAAATATGCTAAGGGCTTAAAAGTCAGCTCCAAAGGGCTCAAATGCAGGGTGCACCTGATGATTTCCCTTAATAAACCTCTTTATTACAAATTTCTAACCTATTGGCATATTATCAAAGCACACACAACAGGCCCAAATTGCAGCCATGCATGCCTTTATAGTGGAAAATATCTTGCCACTCTCTGGCAAATCCTGCAAGAACCAGAACTAGGACAGAGCACTTAAAAGAAATGGTGTTCCTGTGTGCACAACATCTCTCAAACACACAGCAAGCCATCATAAACGAAATGTGTAGCTCGTGAATACTTTGGAGATAAAGCTTTACTCATTGAACAGTGGATTCCCCCCAGACAAATGCACCTCAACTTAGGTGCACTGTGTATAATGACAAGTGCTTACTGCTCCACATAATGAGGTGGTAGCTCAGCCTGTGTAAAGTCACAGAGAATTTGCCCACCTGCTGGTTTATGTATACCACTCCTACTTTGTTATATATACTCACAAACATATGGCAAATACCCAGCCTCAACATTAGTAATGTAAAGGACACCCTTGTGTCACCTAAATAGCTCTGACCAGTACAGCACAGACCTCTAGGGATGTTCTGTGAAGTCTGGTACAGGGATATCCTTATCCTTTGGGTCCTGAGGGTTGCACGGTGGAATTTCCATTGAGCTGTTTGTTCCTTTGCATTGTTTGGATGCCAAGCTCCCACTCAGGATCTAGAAGTTGGCTTAATAGAAGGGAAAATGGCAACTGTGGTTCTTCCATCATATTCAGTGAGTAAGAACTAGTTTTTCCGATGTGTCAGATAGATAAAGGACGGCTTTTAATATTGACACACTAACTAGCATGGTAGAGCAGTCCTCACGACTCCTAGGTTTGGGCGACCTCTGTTTTCCTTTTATTGATTTATGAATGCAGGGGCTTTGATGTGCTTGCTTGATGGTGATGGAATTGATACGACTGCCCCAACATGACATAAGTAATTTTATCCTGCTAAAATTAAAAACAAAAGCAAATCCTAACAGGAGATAATCAAAGTTCAGTGATTATCTCCATGGCTCAGTCAGTATATAGTTAAATGGCTAAGCTAGCTTTAGGACAGATGAGAAGTTCAAGAGATCTTTATGCAAGAAGACACAAGAATACCTGATGTGGGGCATGCAGCAGTTATAAAGATGGTCAGATGACTGGTCTGGACTTGACAGATGTAGTGGTTATGGAGGTTCCATGAATGATTAGGCCAGAAGGTGCTTTCCTTACTGAAATACTGAGTGAGGTTTGACAGAGAACTCTTGATTTTGACTTTCATTTGCCCTTTTCTCTTCAAAGCTTACTGTCAGAGCTGAAAAGACTAAAAGGTATCCTCCACTTTTTTTTTTATATCCCACATGAACAAAGTAGACTTCATGAGGACAAAGCACCTACACCTATCACCAAAAACTGGCTGCGCATACATGTATATATGGAGGATGCAAATACACAATTTTTCTGTAGAAGTAATCTTTAGGGGAGATGTATAGAACTATGCATCTACACACACATACGCACACACAGTTGCACACACAATTATTCACACATTGCATCATAAACACACAGCTTTTCCTTGCCCCGTCCTTCACATAAAGGCTCTGGAGTTCTTTAATAATAATTCCCTTAATAATATCTCAGCACAATAACAATGATAATGGTATGCGGCTGTGAGTGTGTGTTTTTGTGTCCTCAAAAGACTGTTTCTATTTCTGTGAATAAGTCAGATAAGATTTTTGCTCTGTAGCCTTACCTGCAGCCCACAACACCCCCACCGTATAACCTTCCCCCCCCACTTTTCTAATGGAATGCATTTTAATTTTCTCCCGAGCACATGAGAGGACATCAGGACAAGCAGTCGGAACAATTCACAATAAAATCTTTTCTCTTTTATTTCTGGTAGATTTTCGTTTGCTGTAATTCTGTCTGTATTTATCGGTATCTTTATTCTTTTTTCATTGAGTTATTCTGATTATATTTTCAGCCTGTAAAGTTTCTTCTTATGACTCTGCATTGTATATTAAACTTTAATAGGGTTCTTGGTGTGTATGGGAATGTTTATCTGTGTTGAGTGTGTGTATGGGTTTTATCAAAGGAAAACTCAGTGTGTGCACAGTCTGTGTGTGATGTTTAAACATTAATAATATTTCTTTCTCTTTAGCTATCAAGAGAAACAGAATTAAGCTGGAGGGAAACTCACAGTCTGAACCAGGTGTTTTCTACCCTTTAAGTGTACCACACCCCTAGGTACAATTGTTATTATCATTTTTGTTATTACACTTAAAGTTAGACCTGTTTTGCATCTTCTTAAGTCATAGTTAGCACATTATCCTTTGTTCGCAGTGCAGAAACCTCTGATGTACACTCACAGAGTGTGTACACTTCTCCTCCTTTCTACTTTATTGCCTCCTGCAGTCTCTTTCTTTCCAATCATCCATGTGCTCATTGTGCAATGTCTCCCAAATAATTGGACCTTGATTCAATTTGCGAGATGAATGTATCGTACCACTGCTTTCTAGCAACCCTAAAAGAGAAGCAATTGCCTAAACTATTCTTAAGACACATTTCCAAACAGGATACTTCATGCATTTCTTGCCCTTTTAATACTGTGTTGTAAATTTTTATTAGTAGTCATATTGCACTTTTACAAGGAAGAACTTGTTTTTGAAATTTGAAAGTTGAAGTTAAAGTCAAGGTGGAAGGATACATTAAAAATGTTTTTTTTTAAAAAAACCCACATTTTTTACTCTGCCTTTTCCGGCTGTGTTTACAGTAAGTAACAAGTAAAATCCAGTATTACCATAACTAAAGGTGATCGTTAACCAATACAGAGCAATAAAGATGGATTTAGACCGTTTCCTGGTCAGATAAGCCCTATCCCGTTCTGATTTCATGCCAAATTAATTAGGCATAGCGTCTTAAATTGATTTAAAGTGGTGAATTTTTGTTTCATAGCTTTTCACTGTAAAATTTTAAATATCAGACCTATAGAGTCAGTTCAAGTAAAGGAAGCCACCATTAGGCTAAAACGAAACCATAAGAGAGATAGCAAAAACTTTAGGAGTGATCAAAGCTCAGCAGTGCCTAAAGGCCTGCAAGAGGACACCTAACCAAGTCAACTTCACAACATCAAGTGATACGACTATCGCCTCTCAAGGACAAGGTGCAAACTACTGGTTAAACTCAAGAAAATGGAAGTCAGATTAGACTTTGTCAGAAAATATCTAAAAAGAGCCAGCAGAGTTCTGAAAACATTCATTAAACAGACTGGTAGCAGAATAATGGGAAGAGAAATGTGTGGAGAAGGGCATGGGTCATGATCTAAACCACATCACATCATCTGTCAAAGAAATTGGATGCAATGTTATGATATGGGAATGCCTGGCCACTAGTGTTTATCGACGATGTCACGGCTCAGCGGCCCAAGGCGAGAGATGGACTCAAATGCAGATTCAACCGGAGACTCAGAATGTGATGAACAAAGAACTTTATTTACAATGACGAGGTGTACAAGGTAAACGAGACTGTGGCTATGAACTAAGTCAGAGCAATGAACATGAAGTAACGGGTCAGAAGCTAGGAAGAGGTGAGCAGTGAACATGAACTGTGGAGAGTCACTATGGCGACTGGGTGCGGGGACTTGACAGGGGAAACTGTGGCTGGTCAAGGGTACTGTAACAGAAGGAGAGGAGAGTCAGGGAGGTCCAGAGGAATAGTGAATGATTTGTCCAGTTAACAAGCCGCGATGCCTTACTTGTTTGCAGGCGGAGAAAAACAGGAGGGGGAGGCGAGCGACAGAGGTCTGGGTGAGTCCAAGGTTCCCCGCTGTTGCGCAGAGAGGCAGGCAGGCGAGAGTGGTAAGGTGACTGAGAGGATTTTACCAGCTGCAGCAGTACAGAGGAGACCAGCGTCCAGGTAGGTGAGGTTATGGCGAGATTGCAAGATGGATTCCAAGAACCAACTAGGAAACAGGAGAACAAGGTAAGTACAACCACTATGATTAACAAGCTAAACGTGAGGCCACAAACAGACATGAGTTAGCAGACAATCTGGAGAAGAGTTGCGCGCGCTGGTCTTATATGCTGCCAGTCTGATTGCCACCAGGTGGGAATCTAGGGAGGAGCAACGAGGGCTCCACCCAGAGGAGGAGAGCAGATGTTGTGGAAAATTACTGTAACTCACCCAGACCATGACAGATGATGTTAATGCTGACAGAAGTAGTTCCGATTCTGCTCAGATTTAGTCAAATACAGCCAACCTGACTGGTCAGTCCCTCTCAGTGCAAATGGATAATGACCCAAACACTCTGCAAAAGCAACCCAGGAGTATCTCAAAAGCAAAGATTCTTCAAAGGCCCAGTCTGTCTTAATCCATCACAGCATGCTTTTCAGTTTTTGAAGACAAAACTGAAGGCAGAGGGACCCGCAAACTGAAGTTGGCTGCAGTAGCATAGCATCTGAAGGGAGGAAACACTACATCTGGTGATGTCGTTGGGTCCTCGACTTTAGGCAGTCATTGACTGCAAAATATTTTCATCCATCAAAAACAGTTCAATTGGATAAAATTCAAATAATTATCCAATTATTTTGAGCTTATGAAAATGTGGGACTGTGTAAAAAATTACCACAATTCAATCATTCAACAGCTAAAGGCAAAAACTTTTGTTAAACCCCTTGAATTAAAGCTGAAAGTCTTCAATCACATCTTGATTGTTTGATTTAAAACCCACCGTGGTGGTGTGCAGAGGCAAAACTACTAAAACTTTATTTGCTTAAGAAATTATGGACCTAACTGTAGCATTAAGAGAGAACTGCTTTAAGACTCAAGTAAGGCCAAGTAAAATGTGTTCTGGGGCAATTACAAATAATATATAAAACTCGAATGCATATCCTTACAGACCATGTACTCATTTTTATGGCTTAACAGTCGGTTGCTGTGATTTATTTATGATTATGTCTAAGACATAACCTTGTGATAGTTTAGTGAAGAAATTTAGTCAAATTAGCTCAAATGTTTTCTCTTGTTTGTGTTTCTCCCTGGGTGTTCATTAATATGGTAAGTAAAACTTTTCCTCTAACAGCACAATTGGAGCTTGTCTGCCTTCCACAGCACTGCTATAGCCCACAAAATACTGTAATGAGTGACTTATTGGGTTATTTAATCTGCTATTCATGCTTATCAGACTTCTAACTGCACTGACAGAAAAATTTGCTGGTTTAAAAATTAGAGCCGAGGGCAATTTCACTTCATGACTCACTAACTTCCTCTATGATAATTCTAATTGCATGTATACATCTTAACTTAGATTTAGGCTATTGACATTTCACATCCACAACTAGTAATACAGCAAATATTTCAACCGTATTCAAGTTAGGCTAGGGGAAAAATAGGGAGATCTACTTACTGATAACATAAACCTCTGGAAACCAAAAGGGAAATAATGATCTGAATGGGGCAGCCTGCTTCAAGCAAAGGTTCATCCCTATGCATCACCAAAGCTGTACTGAAATTTGAGTAAAATCACAACTGAAACCAAAGTTCTACCAAAGTTACCTTGAAAATCGGCATTATCACTCTTTATAAGAATAAATGATTTATATCAATCTTCACTTTATAAAAATGGAATTTGGACAAGAAAACAGAGGCAAAGCCTGTTTGTGGCTTCAAAAATCTGTTATTTGAATAAGAATAAGTGATTATATTTGATCTCTTAAAATGAAGATAGTTCTACCTGTGGCTTCTCATCAAAGGTTGAATCTGCATGCTAACAAGCTGTGTCCAAATCAGCTTAATTTTCCCTTAACACAATGTTGTAATGAAGTATTTTTGGCAGGCCTGATGAGGTATAATTATTTAATGATTTACAGATCTACAACAATGATAAGAGAAGATTTCCAGATTTCAAAAGAAAAAAAAAACAGGGTGGGGGTGGGCTGTGTTGAAGAACAAAGGAGGTCAAATATTGAATTATGGAAATATTGATTTATGGAAACGGTTTGTTTTTGCCTTATATACTGTACTTCAAAGTCTGTTTGCACATTTCAGTAAATCACTGCTTCTATCACCAATTTTCTTAGAAATACATAAAGAAATGAGAGGCGGCGTAAGACTTTACCACAGTACTGTGTATGTTTCGCAATATTTCAGTGAAGTTATTAGCTGCAGGCAATATTTTGATTAGTTCAGTTAAAATTGATTTAATTCAAAAAACGATTTCCTGTGGTAAAAATCTCATCATCATTATGCGCATGAAAATATGTGTTATTTATGGCAAGTATCAGAAGATTTTAACTTGATAATTTTAATAAGAACATACTTATGAAAAATTGTAAGTAAATAGTGCTTTGTGGTGTTGATGAGATGAAAAAAAAAGGAAAAATAAGAGGGGGACAAAAACTAAATGAGCAGAGACAAAGAAAAGCACAAGAACGAGATGAAGCGATGCCAACTCCTACCTCTCCCCTCCCTCCACCTCATCCATACATTATTCAGTATACCTTCAGGTCAAACTCTCAGTGTCTTTTTGACATCTTTCCCATCTCCTCCTCATATTCAGTAGCTTCCACTCCAGCTCCCTGCTCTGTAGCTTTCCTTTCTCCATCTCTCTGGCTGTCACCCTTTTATATTCACCAGAAATGACCTCCGGGATGAGAGACCTTACTGTGAAATGTCAAACTTTTATGAATTCTTTTTTCTTCTTTTCTCTTTTTTTCCCATTGGGGAGGGTTGATTATAGGCATATGCACACAGATGTTTTAATTTAATTTAGTTTTTAATTTAATGAACTAATGAACTAATTACTTTTTACATGAAATAAAAGTTCTTTGTCACTTGCTGGCCTCTTCTTTTTCTTCCTCTGTGTACAGAGTCAGGGCAAAGCACAACCAGCAAGAAACTGAGAGGAATATGAATAGAAAGTGTCAGATTTTATTCAACAATGGTCACTTTCATTTTTCTTTCCTTTAAGTATGGAGTCAGCCTGTATGTATGTACCTGTATTTTTCTTTCTCAAAGATTTGTGCAGCAAATTTCTCATAAGTCTTTCTTCTGTCTTTTATCTTCTGCACACTAAAGCAAAGTTACCAGACAAGATTGAGCTGAATGGGTCTGCAGTACCTAAAAAAATCAAGGTGATGGAGAATATGCGATGTCAGCATTTCACCTTACCTTGGCCCCGTCCATGGTCTGTGATGCAAACTAAGAAAATCAAACAAAAGTAAACAGAAAGTAAGTGATAAACAACTGGCTAAAATAATGTGAAAAATAAAATCGCATAAAAAATATTAAAACAAATGACATTTGTTTGTAAAATCTGATGTCGATTTTTAATGTTTTAAATTTCTTCTGTATTGATTTATCATTGCATTATTTCCCCTCATTTACATTTACATTTTCAATTTTTCATTTTTCAATTTGTTTATTCATTCTTTTATTATTATTTATTCCCTCTGAGAATTATTCAGCTAATTTATTATTTCAAGGGAGCACAACAATACTGATAGGGAGGCCTCATAAAATATATCAGCAGATGGGTTCTTACAGACTAACTGTACTACTGTTAATCAAGCAACCTAGGCCCAGGAACACAACACTGCAGGTCTGTGAAGCTGTAGCTCCAACTGAGTTTTGGTTCATTGTTCTGCGCTGTTCTACATGAATGTGTTGCTAAGATTTTAGATCTTTGCAGGTGTCACACATATGCACACCATAAACGTTATTTATTTAGTTGTATTTATATAAAACTTTTCAAAATAAAGTTACAAAATGAAAGACAATAAAAACTTTAAAAAAGCCCAAACAAACTCAAAAACAATTTTATTAATTAAAAGCTATTCCAAATTCACCTAGGCAAGCGTTAGTGAACTGAAAAAGCCAAATGATTTTAAAAAAAAAGCAGGGTTTAAAATGAGATTTAAAACAAGATACAGAGTTAGCCTGACTGAGATTTGCTGTCAGGGATTTGTGGCAGGGAGTTGTAGGGGCCGAACTGCAAAAGCTCGAACACTTTTAGTGACCAGACGAGTCTTTGGGAACACTAAAAAGGCTATGTTAGATGGTCAGAGGCAATGTCCAAGCTCATACAGAATTCGCAGTTTGGAGTTGTAGGCAGGAGCCTGACAGTGCACGGCTTTAAAAAAGCAGGAAAAAAATCTCAAATTCAATTCTAAAACTAACCAGCCAGTGAACAGCTGCAAGGACCGGTGTAATGTGGCTGCTCCCTTTGCTATGTGTTAAAAGCCTGGCAGCAGCATTTTGAATTAATTGTAGCCTGTGCATGTTATGATGACTGATGCCGGAGTAAAGTGTGATGCAGTGGTCAAGTCTGGAGGAAATAAAAGCATGACTGACCTTTTCTAAATTGGGACAAGACAGGAATGAACAGATTTTAGATATCCGTCAAAGCTGAGTGACACAGGACTGCATAACTTTGGACATCGGCAAATTGAAAAAGAAGCTTGGAGTCAAAGACTACGAAAGGTTGCAAGCCTCTTTACAGACACCTTTTTTTTTTTAAAATGTGAGATCCAGTAGATCAAAGATCAATAGTGTTTCTAGTTCTGGGGGAACAAGGTGTAATTGTAATTACTTCAGTTACTCCAGTGCCTGACTGTACACTCAGGTAACCATGAGGTTTATTCAGTATATATGAGGTTAAAAGAGAAGAGGAATGGAGGGTCAGGTAAAAGCCAAGGTGAAAAGCAAACAGCAAGGGTCAAACACAAGTTGGCAGTTAGCGAGGCAATCAAAGCTGAAAGGGAGCAGGCAAAAAAAACAAAAACAAAAACAAAAGAGAAGGAGTTCAGAAATCCAAAATCACATGATCAAGCTAAAAGTTAAAGTGAAAATCATACATGCAGAATCTAATGAGAAACTTGACAACACACAACACAAGGAAAGCCAACTGACTTTAATGCTTGGCTGCAGAGAGTAACAGTGTGGCAAATAAACCACCTGAACTGACTGCTTGATTGAAGACAGTGGGTATTCAAAACTGATGTGAAACAAAACAAATGGAAATAAAAGCGACTGGAATACAACAAAGTGGCTCCAAATAAAAAGGAACATTTAAAAAGAGAGTATATAACAAAATGTGAAACATCATGCCCATTTAATATTTGTCTTCTGTGAAAAGACTTTTAGATCATGCAATGAATAATTCTAAACACACTTGAAAGAGTATTGGAATCGGGAAAAAAGAATTTAAAAAACTCAACTCAACAGATGGATGATTAGGTCATCTCTCTGGGACGGAGAATAAGAATGCTGTTACAGTTCAAGGCCTTGAATAACAACACTTGGAGTGTTGTAAAGGTAGTGTAAGGTGAGATCAAATTCAATGGACTCCAGCTATGGAGTGAATGGCCAATTAAGGAGGAGTTACAGTTTTTCTCGATTGCTAAAACACTAAACCCTATTGTCTGAACTAAAGTCTCAGTTGCCTGAACCCCCTTATTGGATCAGTCACTCTTTTGGCAAAACCATAAGCACTTTTCACCTGTTTGGACACATCTTGTCAACACATTGTCATTGTGATGCACCTGTGTTGCATAATGGTGAGCACAGGTGTCAAAAGTCAAACAGAATTAAAGCTCACGTGTCACCGGTTGAACACAACAACTCAAAATTTATCACACTTGTGGCTAATGATGTGAGGGTACATATAAGCCAGAGCACTGGTTTGTGAGGCACTACAATGGATAGAAATCCAAGAAGAGGAGTTCGTGTGAGAGGAGGTCGAGCAGGTCAAGGTGGTGAGCGATGACAAAGAACAGTAATATCAGATGAAATCAGAGCTACTGTGATTGACCATGTTCTTGTCCATGGTATGACAATGAAGGAGGCTAAGGGTACAACCAAACATCAGTAGATTCACCGTGTCCACCATAAGCCGAAGATTTAGAGAAGAGAACAGGTAGTTACCTTTTTTGACATCATAGTATGTAAATGTTGACA
>VVHJ01000095.1:46585-62526 GCA_015107715.1 Tylochromis polylepis | reverse complement strand
GCCCCAGCCGCTCCCACTCGAGGTGTAGGGGTGGAAACGGCAGCAGGCCGCGTCCTGGGGGCCGGCACGGGCACCGCAGCGAGCCGCACCTCCTCCACTCCCACACTGCCGGGAAACGCCAGTAGGGGTGGCGGCAGTGCGGACCAGGACCGGATCTGCTCCACCAGGCCGTCAATCACCTGCATGTGCCGGTCGTCCGGTCCTGCTGCTCTTCCCGCCAGCGGCGTACCTCCGCCGCCCGCTCCCTACTCATGGCTGCCAGCTCGGCCACCATTTGGGCCAGCGTCTTCTCTTGCTGGCCCGGTCCTGGGTCTGCCATGCCACCCTCCTGGGTTTCGGCACCACTGTAACAAGATCATGGCAGACCCCACGACACGTTCACGTTGCTCCACATACTCTTTATTCTTACAGAATAACCCCGGTTGCTGTTACAAACTCAACGGCTCTCCCGCTGCCAGCCGCACACATCACCAACAACCTGATGACCGTCAGGACCCTTTTTATGCCGGCGAGGCGTGATTGCAGATGCCGCGCAGGTGAAGCCAACTCCACCGCACGGCACCGCAGACCACGCCCCGCCACAGTCTACTATTGTACGTATGTCTTGGAGATACAGTGTGTTAGGTTAGGATAAAAGATGGAGAGGGGTGAAGCGGGGTGAAATTGGAAGGTGGAATTTAAAAAAAAAAAAGAACTGGTGATCGTCAGCGTGTCTGCCAGTGTTCCCCCTCTTTGTCCTGACACCCTTTTTCCATGTTGTGGGCGCGGCGTTACACTTGTCAATGTATTTGTTCAAGCAACTCGGCCGCCGGTCCCTGCGAGGGCTGTGCACCGCTGCCTCCTCTCTTCCCCACGTCTCTTTTTTAAAAAGCAGTGGCTCCTGCTTGAATGCTCTCTGTGTCCATGCCCAGTGCCCTAATCCAGGGCCTGCTCTTCCTCTAAGCAGGGAGTTAACTTAATCCCTCTCATTTAGGCAGCTGCACTGCCGGGGAACTATGGGAAAAAAAAAAGTTATAACTCTGTGACAGACACTTTCAGCTGTTGTGACGGCACCTCCCCGATTCAGCTGCCTTAACATGCAACTCTCACTCTCGGCCCGGTATTTTAATGTGGCTGTGAATAATGCATGGAGGGTGGCGAGCATGGCGAGCAGAGAGTGAGGTATGCATGGCTGGGGTGATAGCTGTGTGACTGAAGACAGAGTCGCTGTGTAAAGCGGAGCAAGCTGTAAAACTCTGACTGGCATCTTTGTGCAGAATGAGCCGACTGCCAGCAGTAAATATGCTGTGAATGTAAATGGTCATTCCCAGAGACACCAGCGGGCAAAGATGGTTAAAGTGACGAGTCCAGATGCCAAAAATGTTAAGCGAGTGATGGTTTTTTACAAAAATTAAAGACTTTTCATTAGAGGATATTAAAAACTTAAATATTAGGAAAAGCTTTCATTTTTAAAAAAATTAACTGCATGATTGGGTTTAAAAATGTCAAGCTAATAATCTAAAAGGCAAATATATAAAAAAAGAAAAAAGAAAAGAACTAAAATCAGAAATTTAGAAGCTAGAATCTGAGGATGTTTGGTGTTTTAGACTTTGTAAATGACCAAAATGATGCACAAACAGCTCCAACGTCTAGTAAATACTTTAAAGTAACATTTCATTTCTGTATTATTTGTATTGTCTATGTGAAAAATCATATTTAATGCTAATGCTATGCAAATGTTTTCATTTAACTGCATTGATGTAGGGTGTCATGTTTGTTTAAAAGAAAACGACATAGGCTAACTTTAAGTTAGAGCTGCACGCAATACCTTATTATAAAAAGGCCGACTGTGTCGAGTGAGTATAAATGTTGAACCCAAGTAGTAGTAATTATGACAGGTTTTCAAGTGGACCTGCTCATTTCCAACTCTTTATTGTTATTCTTGGACTCTACTAGAGTAGCTTTGCATGATTCAAAGTTTAAACTAATCCTTGTTTACTTTAGACGGAATGGGCCGGTGAGCTGTCCAGTGTGTACCCCACATTTCGCCCAGTCTGTACTGGGATAGGCTGCAGGCCCAGTACAGATAAGCAGTCTGTCGTTGTCTGAAACATGGACAATGCAAAACGTAAACATAGCTACATGGGTTTTGGACGTACAGTTGTGACCAGTAGTTTCTATCCACTCTTCATGGGCATGGATGTCCTGATAATTTCCACAGCATACATCTTTAATGGCTTTAAAAGAAAAAGAATTGGGCGCACAAGTAAATTTATATAGGATTTTCTCTAATCCATACAGGGACAAAAGTGTGCATACAGCTTCAAATATAAACATACACTTTTATTTGGTTAAATGTCCCTTAATAAATTATACCTTGACCAGATACTTTTGGTAGCCGCCAACAAGCTTCCGGCATAATTCTGGTTGATATTTGACCGCTCTTCTGGGCAGAATTGTTAAAGTTCATTTAAACTGGTTGGTTAACTGTTGATTTAATGTTAGCCTGTTGTATCCAGTTTTGATCTGTGTTTGGGACCATTGTCCTGTTAAAAACAACCAGCTGTGACTAAGTTTCTAGCTGTCTAGCTGTTGATTTGAGGTGAAGTTGGAGGTAGTACTCTTCTTCATTATTTCATCCACTTTGTTCAATGTACCAGTTCCACTGGCAGCAAAACAGCCCCAGAGCATGATGCTACCACCACCATGCTTGACAGCTGGTACAGTGCTCTTAGATTTGAAAGCCTCATCTTCACCTTGTAATTATGGCAAAACAGCTCGCTCTTTGCCTCATCGGACCATAAAACCTTTCTCCAGAAGACATTTTGCTTCTCCATGTAGCAAGCTGTATCCATAAGTTGCACGGGTGAATCACACAGACGTCGTTTGAGATTATTTGAAACTTTCGTCTTGTTTAATTATCATGCACAGTTGTAACAGAACTCTAAAGAAGGCAGTAGTTTCTGCAGGCTAAATCTCTCAGTGGTTTATATGAATGAGGTTCACTGCGTTGCGGTGCTTTCCCACTTCCAGAAGTGGGGAAATAACCTCCCTCCCTCCTGATCAGCAGCGGTGTGTCTGCAAAGAGGAAGTATTCTGAGCTGCCACACGTTTGCTCTGTGTTATGATGCATGGATAATGCTTCATTAATAGAGTGCAGCTCTTCTGCTGGTGAACCTGAGGAGGTAGGTGGTGGAGAGGTGCTTATTTTTCTCATGTGTCCAGCACTTATGGGAGGTCAAGCTCTCCGCGGGGATTCATTATAATGTTAGTGTGATAAATAAAGATATTGCTCTTCATTGTCCAAATACTACAGAGTGTTAGTCTTAGGTTAGTGTTTTATGAGGTGCAGTTTGGAGGATATATACAGTATATATATATATATATATATATATACTGTATATATATATATATATATTTTTAGCCTCATGTTGTGAAACTCATTTTCTCTCGCGCTTGAACCTTTGCAGGGCTCTTCCTCACTGAAGCGCTGAACTTTTTCTCTTCACACCTCTGCACTTCCCTCTGCAAAAAAGAACTCTCATTAAAGTGGCCAGCCGAGGTCAGAAAACACAATTTACTATTTCTGCAAACATCTGAGCTACTTATCCGTGAAATTTCCTACCTCACTAAACATTTCAGAGGGTCTCGACGCCGGTCAGCACGACTTGCTGCCTTCCTTTATCCTTCGCCCACATCTGGCACTTCCAGCCTGCTGAACATTTGTAATGGGCCATGATTAGAGCGCAGGACAGATACAGTAATAAGCCCAGGAACCTTGTCAAGAGAGGTCAAATCAGAAGACAGATAAATAGGAAATTGCTCCCTGTGAGCCTTCTCACTGTCACCCTGTGCTTGTTACCTTGAGTGCTAAAAAGGTATTTATCTGACTCCCTCCTTGCTGTTTAAACAGACGTCAGCACTGCTTAATTGCGCTTTGGCCTCAGGAGTTCACTTGGTGAGGTGCAGGTGCAGCGTCCAAGAAAAATAATTGAACAAACAATTATAATGTGCGTTCCCACACTGACGATTAGAAGCAGAGCAGCTACGGGCTTTTGTGCTGTTTAGCTTCCCTCCAGCGCGGTGCACAACACTGCAGGAGTGTTGAAATGCTGCAAAGATCTATGTCGGGCTTGTGTGTATTCTGGCAGCGAGCATCTTGACAGTCCCGTCCCTCCGCCCTGGGAAAGAATCCTCTCCCGGTGTCTTTCCGTCCAGAAAAACAAAGGCAGGGTTCTCGCCCCTTCGCACCTCACTCACCGTCGCTGACAGGAAACGAACGCCACCTCAGGACATCAACACGTCTCGGGCCTCAGAGCCGCATCTGCGGAAAAAAGATTCCCCAAACCCCAGTGGCCCTTTGGAGGAGCTGCTCGTCACTCCTCGGAGTGCTTTGTTTTTCGCTCGTCCCATTGTTCCCCAGGCAAGAAAATGTTTTCATTAGATGACAAACAGTACGTCTTCCCGGTCACTGGATTATTTTTACAGGGCAGCTTCAGCTGGAAAGAGCTCGTGGAAAATGTCGGGCTGGGAGAAAACATCACAAAATCACAGCCGATGTAAAAATTAGGTGGGTTTTTTTTGTTCTCAGTGCATTTGGGAACAGCAAACGTCCATATTCTTAATATACAGAAGAGGCCATATGCAGATCAAGTTCCTGACAAGAGAGTCAAGACTACCCCGGGTACATGAGCAGCGGGGGTGTTCTGCTGCAGTTATGCCTGCAGGAATAACAGTGCAGGCAATGAGGAGCTGTCACTTACCACATATAAAAACACCTAGGAAACAGAGACAGAGTGCAATTAAGTCATGCAGCTAACTGTTAATTAGTGCTAAGTAACAGACTAATATACTATTGAAATTCCACTCGCCACATGTGAAGAACAAATATCTTGGATGCTTTGTCCCTCACAGTAACTGCAACGTTAATTCCATTAAGATGCTCCAAAAGGCACCAAGAGCACAAACATGGTTGCTTTTGAGGTCCAGTTAAATGACTTAAATTAGCAGAGGTGAGGCCTGGTCGACACTGGCCAGTCAGCCACACCCCAAACTCCAGTAACCCACGCTATTGTTTTCATATCTATTGGGATCAAAGCTGGGTTTCCTACCAGGCGGTAAACATGTTTATTTCACTGTATTTCAAGTTATTTCAAGTTTTTAATGTTGAGTTTCGTTATCCTTTGAATGATTACTCTCGCATTCTGAGTTCTGTTTTTAATCTTGTTGTCAAGTCTTCATCTCCGTGTTAGCCGTGTCTGCTTTATTTTGATGGTGCTTAGTTTCACCTGGTTTCTCCAGTTGTGTCTCATTTTTTGAATGATTAGCTCTCAGTGTCATGTTTTGGCAAACGATGAACCCAAAGAGCAGAGCTAGCCAACAGCTAGCAAGTTTGAAGTGTTGATCGTTGGCAGGGGCATATAACAGCTATACAGGTTTGCACAGAAGCTCTGTCAGAGAGGAGATGGGGAATTAGCATTAGAGTCCAAGAGTAGATTATGACTCACGTGTGATATCCTGATAGATTAGTTAAGATTGAATGGAAGTAGTTTGTAGGAAGCTGGTGGTTATCCAAGAGTTGGCGGAGATGGGTGATGGAGAGTGGGCAGGCAGGTGAGCAGGTAAGTCCTTCCTTTGGCAGGTAAGTAGTGCTGGATGTTTCCGCAAGCAACAGGTAAATGAGGTTTCTGTGGGTGCATGGAGCAGGCAAGTAAAAGTAGTGAGATTACAAGCAGGCGATTACAAGTAACAGGTAAAAGAAGTGGTCTAATTTATTGATTTTTTTTTAAAAATTCAGTCTTTATTTATGCAGGTAGTCCCATTGAGACTCAGTATCTCATTTCCAAGAGAGACCTAACGTTCACCACAATGGTGACGATGATCTGGCAGAGAACTATTGCAACCTCCAGCCTTGAATAATTTCTTGCCATCCGTGACTCAAAAATTTGACTCACTAACTCAAACTTCTGAGAAAGTCAGGATTTTGAGATATCTTCCTCAAGTTTAAAAAAAAAAAAAAGTGGCAGAAACAAGCTTCCATACTTCCTCTGTGTTACCAGTCTGCTTTGGTACCTATTTGCCTTCTGACTGAGGATGTTTGTGTATTTCTGGCCTTTGAATCAACCAAAAAAAAAGAGTCCTCTTTGCATTACATGACAAAACATGCTTTTTTTTTTGCCTTTAAACATTATCCGGTGTATTAAACATGAGCTGGACACTACCTGAAGGCCTAGACGCGTTACGTTTAGTGTGACTGTGACATCCGAGATCTTTCCCCCGTGAAACTCTTTCACCGTGTGACTTTCGTCCCTCTTTTAGAAAACTTGTGTGCGAGCGAAGAAAACTCACTTTTAAACATTTCTGAGGCTCCCAGCCCTCAGGGGGGTTTAACTTGTCAAACAGCAAAAAAACCATTTTTGACACCACATTTTTTCTGCCACATTTCGAGGATGGAACACCAGGTTATGCATTCAAAATGTTTTGGAAGCGAAAACCCTCCGAATGAATCTACAAGTTTGGTGTTTGCTCGATCAATCTGATTTCTTCTCCGCCATCCTCCCCGAGGAATTCTTCTTCTTCTGTGCAGGAGGAGGAGGAGTATTTCAGCCATGGCTGTTGTTGTTGCCTTTTTTTTCAGCTCTCCGTCTTCCTCTCCTCCTCTCGTTCCCCTTACTCCGTTCTTCCAGAGATGCGTAGTTGTTGGCAGTGCTTATGTAATAACAGATGGAAGATAGAAATTAACACGTCTTGCCTCTCTCGTTATTCTCCTCTCTCCATTTATTTTTAATGCTCGCTCATTCTCTCTCTCTCGCCATCTCTCGTTGTGTGTGTGTGTGTGTGTGTGTGTGAGTTTGTGTGTGCGTGACCCCGGCAGGCCAGCAGCACCTGTCAGGAGTGTATCCACCGTGGTTGCGTGCCTAATTAGCACACAAGGAATTTGGTGGCACGAAGCGCGCAGCATCGGTGGGAAGAAAAGAGTGTGGGGTGCAATTAGGATTTGTTGGCATGTACAGAACACAAGAAGAAGAATCAAACGAGGAGGTGGAGGAGGAGGAGAGGTTGGGTTTGTTGGTGTGGGAGTGGAAGGTTGCACTTCTTTCTTTACTTGAAAAGATAGGAAGGAAGCGTTTTTTAAAAAAAATACTGCTTTAAATTTGAACTTTTGGTTGAGAAATATCGATGTGAATCGCAGGTGAAATGTAAAAAAGAGAGAAAACCTAAAGATAAACGCAATCAAGCCGAATAGTAGCATGAAATTTACATTAATACGCGTTATATGTCTCTTACTACAACTTATCTGGATCTCCAAGACCGGAATGGACGGATCGATTGTAAAAACTTCCTCCAGGGAAAAAATACTCTTCGTTATTACAGGTGAAGGTCGGGGTGTTTTCAGATGGTCTTTTTAGCATTATATTTTTTGTTTAACATGGCTATTTTTTATTTCCATTGTTCATAAACTACTGTACCTGAGCTAGGCGCTTCTAATGTTTTAGTGGTGTGGCTCGATGAATATGGACTCTATTCTTGAAAATGCTTGAAACTCTAAAATACACTATGCTGCCAAAAGTATTCACTCAGCCATCCAAATTATTGAATGAAGGTGTTCCAATCACTTCCACGGCCACACGTGTATAAAATCTATAAAATCTAAGCATGTAGGCTGCTTCTACAAACATCTGTGAAACAATGGCTCGCTTGCAGGAGCTCAGCCGATCCCAGCGTGGTACCGTGACAGGATGCCTCCTGTGCAACGAGTCCAGTTGTGAAATTTCCTCACTACCAGATATTCCACAGTCAGCTGTTAGTGGGATTATAACAAAGTGGAGGTGATTTGGAAGTTTTGCTTCTACTACCATCTTTGCAGTTGCAGAAGCCTCCCACAGATTTTAATGCAGGATCCTTTTTAGCGCTGTGCAGACCTGTTATAAAAGAAGCAAAAAATCCAGCATATTCACATTCAGCTTTCTGCGTCTTGCTTTCGTCTGCTCTAAATGCAGATCATCATGTCACCCTAACACACCAGCACAGCAGCACCAGGGCCACTCGAAGGTCTCTTTCATGTTCTCCGACGCGCTGCTGCCTGTCAACCTTCCCCCAAAGGTGCACCATCTTTACGCGTCACCGAGATGCCAAGCACAAGGTTTTGGCTTAAAAAAAACCCATGCAGCATGTGTGGATCTGACCCTGTCACTGCATTTTCTAACTCTTCTCAGACTTTCCCAAAAACAGAAAAAAAAAGAAAGTTTTAAATGGGAGTTGAGTTGATGCCAGCGGCTCCAAATAGTAGTGGCTTGCACATTTGACTACCCCGGTTTGATACCGGTAGGAGGCACGAAACCCTCGGGGAGGTTGCGTCAGGAAGTGCGCCCGGCCAAAATCGATGCCACCTGATTCCAGCGATCTTGTCGGACTTTGTTCGGGCGTTGATTGGCGATTTCAAAGCGGGAACATCTGAGCGCCCGAGGAGGACGAAAGAAAGGAGGAAGGCGGCTGCTGGAAGCGATTGAGAATGAGGTTTGACTTTGTGTCCACCGCATGATTTATTTATCAAGTCGACGGCAGTTTTCACGGCTAGATTGGGGGCAGTGGGGGGGCTGCCGGGGAAGTTAAAAAAGACAGCCACGACCTCAGTTTGACGAGAGGGAATCAAAAAGATCACGATAGCTCTTGTGCCCACAACACTGAAAGGGAACAAATGGCTCTTTAATATTTCCATGCATACCAAAAGAAGGAGGGGATGGGGGGGATCATGAGGACGGTGATGAATAAAACAAAAAGAAGCAACAAGACAGAGTCGCAGCGGCGGCATCTTTGTGAGGCAGAGAGGAAATATGCGCCACGTCAAAAGCTGTCGTCTTTTTATCTAATGGGCGCGGCGGCTGTAATGCATCCATGTGGCCCTCACTTTAATAATTGAACAGACATTGGGGCGGCACCTGCTGGGAGCCTGAATCATTGTTGCGGCTTTGAACAAACTGCTGTGACATTACGGGATCAGGCTTGGCCAAAAAAAAACACAGACAGAGGGGGAAAAAAGAGGAGAAGAAGAAGAAAAAGAAGAAGGAGGAGGAGGAGGAGGAAAAAAAGGATGCATTCAAGGCGGTGAACATGGCCTTGGGCTACAGAGTAATGAGCACATCTCCATGGAGGCTCCACAGATTCGCTATTTGAAAATTGTTTCGTGTCTTAATAAATCCTAAATGTGTAATTTACTTGTGAAAAGGGAACAAGAAAGCAGCTGACGTCCCCCTCTTCATCGCTTTCTCCCCCCGTCGAAAAGCGACAGAAATCACACCGACTGAGGCGTGTCAACGTTTCCTCAGGTGTAGACGCGGCGCCCTCAGATCTCCTCGCCCTCCCCTTCCTCTCTCTTTTCTTGCTCCCCAAATCGCAAAGTCATTGAAATTCCTGGTGTGCCTCTGCAGGAATTATAAAACCTTCTGAATCAATTACAACATCAATCGGCCTGAAATCTGTGCCCGATGAATATGTATAAAAGTACACACACGTCCGGCTAATTAAACAAGGCCGTCAGAAATCAGTTCAGACAGGTCCGGCAAATGCACAGCGAGCATACATTACCCAGCAGGAAGTTCAGGCTCAGAGACAGCTGATGGAAGGACCGAATGCTGAAGTTATATTAATTTCGGCTGCACCTTCTCCACGTTTCCCAGACCCATTTGAAGCTGATGTTTGCCAGATCAGCATCAAAGAAGTCACTGGCGAAACGTCCACGGGTTACAGCAGGAGCAAGGCAGGGGCTGGTTTTTGTTACCTATCAAATAAAGTGTCATGCATTTATTTCTGTCTAAAGCTGTTACACTGGGTGTCCCAAACAGGAGAAAATTCATGAAAATGCACCGAACACTAACGTAACCCCAACCTTCGACGGCTGTCTGGTGACACGGTGGATGTTGAGAGCTTGACGTTAATGTAAAGCAGCAAGGTTAGATTTCTATCCAGGCAAAGAATGAGAGTCCACTGAGGCCATGAGGCCATGAGGACTTCAAGTTCATCAAGTTTCATTTGATTTCATATCCATTCATCCATTTTCTTAACCCCTTATCCAGCTGAGGGTCACTGGGGACCTGAAGTCTATCCCAGCTGTCACCAGGCGAGAGGCGGGGTACACCCTGGGCCCCCTTGCTGTGAGAAAACAGTGCTAACCACTGCATCCTAATACATGGTCTACTTGGTCTACTACAAGGAGCTGCTATACTTGTGGCCTTCTCTTGCACAAAAACGCTGCCTAATGGTGAATTAATGCTCAACCTGTACTGGATTTTAGGGTGTATACTAAGAAATAATTAGGACGCCACAGGGGTGCATACCAGGGGTGGATGAGCCACTAGATGCTTCACGGGTTCTCTGCCTCTTCTTACGCTGAGCTGCACCTGATGGGGTGAATGCCTCTTATCCAATGTCTGCTCCAAGATTTCAAACCCAGACTTTTCACTCTATCTTTTACAAAACAGTCCAATGATGCGTGTCTCAGCTGAGTTCCTGTCCCGACACACTGGACGGCTCTTCAGTTTCAATCCAGTTTTATTTACATAGCCCCAAATCTCAACAGCAAGGTGCTTTGTATTGTAATTGTAAGACCCTACAATAATACAGAGAGAACCCCAACAGTCTGATGAGCAAGAACTTGGCAACAGTGGAAATGAAAAACTTCCTTTTTAAAGGAAGAAGCCTCTGGAAGATCCAGGCTCAGGGAGGGGGAGCCATTTGCCATGACCGGTTGGGGGTCCTTTCACACCTAACTCCTTTGTTTCAGATATCCAGACTTTCCAGTTTGGTCCAAACCAACATTCCAGGTTTGAGAACCTCAGTAAATGAAATTGAGTGGAATAGTCACATTAAATATAACAAATTAAAAGTAAGGACTCACAAACTATCTAAGTGAGGTTTTGGGAAAAGACCATAATGACCTTTCCCCAATAAAAGATCCAGTCTTTGGTTCAGATAATTGTCTAAACCATCCCATAACTGTTTGGTCAAGTTCACCCCCAGTGAATAAGGATGGGGTCACAATACATTTGGAGCTGCAACTTCAGAACTGGTGATAGGTTGTAGGACTTTGATCCAGGAGGCTGTGGTTTGAGTCCCTATTTGAATCTTTAATTTTTCACATCACTCTTTCACCCTGTAGGGACTGAAAACTATTAAAAACATCTTTGTTAGCTTCACGAGGAACAGGAAAAAACAATGATTTGAGAGTAATAGACTAGTCCCACTTTGCTACAACCATGGAAACAGTGTACATCACTCTCACAGCATTAATTTATGGAATGAGATCAGGATGGGATATCTGCAATGTCTGTTGAGGATCATTGGAGCAACCCGTCACTGCACAGGTTCAGGTTTTTACCTTTACTTTGTTTCTTGGTTCATCTAACAGCTCCTCGTCCGCTCCTCTCAGTTTGACAGTTTTTACATAAACATGCTGCCTCTTCAACTTTCATCTTATTCTCCTGCTGGAAAAAAGCCTTAAAATGTACGAATTTCCTCTGAACAAAATCAGCTTGGATTAAAATCATCTGATTACCCCCCCTCTCTTCCTTCCTCTCGTCTTCATCTCACTTGGCACAAAGTTACCCGAGCATCTCAAACAGAGGAGGAGTTTCATGCTTTTAATTTTTCATCTTCTCCTCCTCGGCCAGTTGTCCCCGGGCCGTTGCTGTCTCTGCCCATGTCTCCCGTCCCGAGATGAGCCGCTCGCAGAGCGGAGGGAGAGGAAGGCGAAAGGGGAGGAAGAAGAGCCCAGCCAAGAGGCCCCGGGGCCATGGCCCTCTCTGGACCCCCAACCCCGGGTCACTGAGCACCTCAGGTCAGCCGGGCCCGCTCAGCCTCCTTGTGAGGGAATCGCCCAACAACCGGATCGAGAAGGGGGAGGAGGAGACTCCCCCCTGGTGTCTTGTGTAATCAACATTTAGAGAACAGCTGGAAGGAGGAGGAGTGTGTGCTCGTTGTGTACATGTGTTTTCTCACGTTCAGACAGATTCGATCTGTCGTGTGTGTTTCTGTGTGTGTGTGTGTGTGTGTTTCCGCGGCGTTATTGGAGGATCTTCTTGTGTGCGTCTGCGTGTGGTCGGCGTGTATCCCCTGCTGGCCCTCAGCGCTCAGAGCGGGTTCAGAGTCAGGGTCTTTGCCCGCGAATAAAAACTCCTCCTCTGGGTGCCAGAACGCTCATCTTAGGGTGGAACTGTCAGAATGAGGAGCCTCAGACTCACAGGAGAGGAAACGCCTGAGACGGATGGATTAACTGACAGTTGAATCAGAGTAAATGAAAGAATGTCATTTATTTACTTAAAAAATTAAAAATGTATAAGATTTCTGATCTGCAAAGCCTTTCTGACTCTCTGAAATCACAGCAGAAACACCTTTCTTTCCTACATTTTGATCACAAACCAAACAGTTCAAACTAAACTTACATCAGACATCTAAAATATTATTATTGGCCGACACAAGCATCCTTGTCTCAATTTGGTTTTACCCTTCTCAGTGTCTCATTTTGCTGACGTGAGCTGTGTCTACACAAACAGCTTCGACCGTAGGAATTTTCGGAGGAACTAAAAGTTCCTTCTCCCCTTTCATATGCTCCCTCGATTGCAAACTGTTTAGCAAGGTGTAGACTTCAGTGAAGCACAACGACCAGAAAGCACCTAAAACCGCAGGTTCGTGCAGATACAGAGGAAACGCAAACATGCTCGACCTTTCTATTCTGCAAGCTTCACCATGAAAGCTCCTGAATATGGTGGATCTATTACCCTGTAAAAAGGACATACTGAGAGGTGTAATGATGGGTTTTTGCTTGTCCTGATTACATAAAAGGTCTTTGTGGTGTTGTGAAATGATGCAAAGTTCTCGCGAGTTGACACTGAAGCCAAAAAAGTTTGCCTCGTGTTGCATCACGAAGACCCGTCACCTGGGATTCTCCTGACACCTCCGCCAATCAGAAGTGGAGGAGGAGATGGCGCTGTATGGTTCAGCTTTGCTTCAGAGGCAGGAAATTGATGAGAGGTTGGAGAAAAGTGAGAGACTTCTTGGTGAGTTGGTGAAAATATGTCACTGCAACTTAATCCTGACTCTTACTTCATCTCTCTCCGTCTCCTTGACCATTAGGGGCGAATATTATTGAGTGTCACATGTGTGCTAGTTTTTACTTTGAGGGCAAACCGCACTGTTTTTACTGACGTAAAGCTGCTTCAATCGAATGATGGCCTCCTTGCTTGCATCTCTTTGGACCTCATACTGGGAGATCCAGTGAACAGCTCCTTCGAAGCCACAATCAGAATCTCCCTTGCTCTGCCTCTGTCTTTAAGAGCGCTTTTCTTTTTAGGGTCTGTAATGGAGAGGGGTTTTCTGGAGCCGCTGTGTGGATGTTCTGGTGAAACCCCGGCACCCAACTTCCACCGGGAACATGAAAGCTCCGGCCAGCTTGAGAGCATGCAGCAGCTAGGTCTGCATACCTGATTAATTTGTCATTGAATAAAGAAGAAGCGACCCTCACCTGGTCGTGAAACCGTTTGTTAGTCAATTGTCCGATCACTTCTGAACCTGTAAAAATGTGGGAGTGTGTATAAAAATGGCTTTAATTTCTCAGCAGTTAATGCAGCGCTTTTGTTAAACCTCTTGAATTATAGCCGAAAGTCAGGACTCACATCTGGATTGTTTGATTCAAAATCCACTGTGCACAGAGCCAAAAGTTTCTCCAACCAAAAATTTAAAGATACTTAAGATAATTTAAATTTACTTTTTAAAAAAAGTCAGAACAGGATTTAAGTGGACTGTATGCCAGATTATTACAGAAAAATCAATGTTTTCTATCAGAAAGTTCTCGTTTTGAGCACGAATCCAGGCTCATGTTAAATTAATCTGCCAAATCTACCCAAGTTGATTGATTTTAAGACCTTTCCAGCACCTTGTTTGTCATATTTCAATTCAGCGTGTCCCTTCACTTACTGCCTCTGAGTATGTCTGGCCCTCTGCCTCGCTTTAAGGAGCTGTATTACAGCATGAGACACAAACCTGAGGCTTGTGTCAAGAAGAAAAACATACCTGATTCCAGCCGATCGTGGCAGGTTCTCCGACACCTGCAAGCGTTTCATTTCAAGCAAAGCGTGAGAAATCGCTGCCGTGGTCCTTTAAATATTTTAAAGGAGGACACGACAGGCGAGAGCCGAGTGCTCTCTTCTTTATAAATAACCATGAAGAGGAGCCAGTGAACATTTTGCCATACGTATTGTTTGTTTTGGATCTCTAAACACTGTAATCGTCTCGGGTACAGTGCTAATGCAACACGTAGCTCAGTGTCGCACAACATTTGAATCCACCATCTGACTAATTGCGGCAGTGTTACGATCAAATCGGGCTCCGGAGAACCCGCGGAGACCCCCCGAACGCGGCCTTTCCGGTCAGGAAAAGGAAGCAGCCTCATTGTCGCTGCCAGAAATAATAATTTCAATAATTTTCTGTAATTTCCAGCATCTAAACAGAGCAAAACCAAGTCAGGAAACAAAGCAGCGGCCCGCCAGGCTCCGCCTCCCTCCTGAGAAAGCGCACTCAGAGGCCTGCGAGAGCCTCCCAGCAGAAAGAGGCTGCCATCTAAAAACAGCTTCTGCAGCTGGCGGCGGCAGCGAGAGGCGTGCTTTCAACGCTCGCGCCCGCAGTCGCCGTTTACTCCGGCTAAATGTATGGAATCAGACACTCGCTAAAAACCACAATTACAGGTGATATACAGATTGAAATCATAGGGGCTGTTTTTTGGTTGTTTTTTTTTTGTTGAGGAAAATTGTCCTAATGAGTAGTTTGGCGATTTGTGGGGTGGAAGGGAGGGGAGGGTTGGTGCTGCTGTTGGAGGAGACCGCGAAAGTCTTTTCTCCTCCAATGTGTGTGTGTGTGTGTGTGTGTGTGTTGGGGAGGTGTTGGTGTAGTAGGGAGGTGTAGGGATGGTGCTGGTGGTGGTGGTGGGGTATAAACAGCTGCACCTGCTGCTGCGGCGTGCACTGCCACAGTTAATGATATCGGATGATATCATTAGGCAAAGTGCTCATAAACAGATGTTGGAGGCGCTGCCTAAACAGTGTCAGCTGAGCCGGTTTGCATCTCCATGAACGTATTATTTATATAGGGCATTTAAGTTTGTTGTGTTAATAACCCCTCTGTTAGCATGCAGGATGTGGCACAGGAAGAAAACAGAGATGAAGCCGGTGTGTGGAGGTGGAGGGGGGGAGTAGGGGGGGAGTTAAACTGCACCTCGGAGGCTGATCTGAGGTGTGAGAAGCTGAACAGCAGGCTGGAGATGAGAGCCGAATCCTAGATCGACCTCGCCGCAAAACTGTTATTAAAGTGATCGTTTTGAAGGTGTTGCTGGATTATTAGAACTGATTTTTACTGTGCGCAGGTTCGACACTCAAGGAGGTGCGCGATTACAAAGGTGATCAAGCCTGCATTCTTCCGATCACCACCAGGGGACGACTCGTGTTGTTTCAAAAAGAATTATTTGGATTTTATTTTAATTATTAGGCCTCCTTTTTTATGCACTTGCTCTATAACCACAGTTATCACTTTTTTGAGTTTATGGTCTCAATTTCTAGTTGCAGGTCTTATTTAGTAAGAAAAAGCCCCCACAAAGCTTTCTGGGAGCATTCAGGGACGTCTGTTCTTCTAACATCTTCTAACTTCTAACAGCAAGTTTCTGTTTAGAAGTCCTTGATTATCACATTTTATGAGCAAATCTGGCCAGTAGTGCTGTGTGATAACCGCAGATTTTTGTTCTTGATCCAACACCAATAAAGACAGGGCCAGTATTGCCGATACTGATACTGATACCGATACTTTTTTCCTATAAAAGGAGCTTATGTAGGGGAGAGCAGTGTGTTATGATTTGTGAGATGAATCATCATCGTTTTGCCAGTTCTGGTGGTTATTAAAACACATTTTAATGACCACTAAAA
>VVHJ01000095.1:24607-46565 GCA_015107715.1 Tylochromis polylepis | reverse complement strand
CTAACCCCAAAAAACACCCCCCCCCCCCCCCCCACACACACACACACGATAATTAGTTAGTATTGATCCTATTGTTGTCGTATTAGTCCAATACCAATACCAGCATTCGTTTCGATATTATCGATACTCTGATCGATTCGTCCACCTCGACTGGCCGGTGCTATTTAATTTCTATTTCTTCAATTCTAACACAAAGGCTGTGCTCCCCAAACTGAATTGCAACCATTTTCTGTTCAATGAGACCAACAGTAAGTGCAATGGCTCCACTTGCAGTTTAAAATCAACAGATGAAGAAGAAAAGCAAAGCATGGAGACATCACCAGCTGATGGATTAACTTCAGTGAATTCCTGCAGGTGCTTTTGGCAGCGTGACTGAACCTCAAACAGTCGAGGTAAGGAGCACCTATCCTTCTGCCGCTTCTTTACAGCAGGTCCCCAAACACCGACACAGAAATATCACTGAAAACAAACCCTGAGTACTCAGTGAAAGCAGGTGATGTGCTTTGTGGATGCAGGAAGAACAGCCAAGCAGCACCTGAGCCCTGTTAACTCACCTGTGTACACATCCTGCTTTTAATCAGCAGGTTAATACACAAACACACAGGGTTTGTTTCTTTTGAGTGTAAAATGACTGGAAAGTAACAGCTCATTTTCATAGTCACAAAATCAAGCTGACAGTGTGGTGGTCCTAGAAAATTATTCAGACAGAGCTAGAGAGAGACTATCAGAGAGTCTGTACTGGAAATGTTTGTTTTATTTATATATATTACAGTTTAAAAAAAAATCTAATATGATAGGCGTAATTGTAATAAAACATTAATTTTATAAACTTTTAAGCAGAAAGTTCCTGGTTCCACCTTTTTAAATGTATACAGTACTGTGCAAAAGTCCTCAGCAACCCCTCATTTCTTTATATTTTGCTAGGCAAAGGGGAAAGAAGTGCAGTGATTTACTGAACTGTGCAAACATAAATGTAAATACAGTATATAAGTCAGAAACAGAGTTAGTAGTATTCTAACAGCCTTGAAATTCAATATTTGGTATGACCACTTCTATGCTTTTACTGCACTGGCAGTGTGTTAGTGTGTTTCCAGCAGGACAACAGACATTTCTGTCGACCCTGTCTTCTTCTCGGTTCCCCGTGTGCCACCCCATTTAAAATAAATCCTGCAAACATCCCTGCCTACAGATGCTTTCAGCTGATTCGAGTCAAATCTTTATAAAACAACAATAACAAGAAGTATTGCTGTTACCTTCAAACTTTAGTAAGAGTGCCTCACCCTTAGCTTGAGGGCCTTTAAAAGTGATGTCTGCAGGAGGTGGAGATTGCTGAGGTAAATCAGGGCACTCGATGGGTTTCCTTCTGTCTTGCAGGAAAGATGATGTTCTGTCTGCAAAATGAAAATCTAAAGAAGCTCATTCCAGCATAAAGCACCAGGAGGAAAAAAGAAAAAAAATTGACTTGTCCTACCTCGTAGCAGCGTAGCATCAAGCCTCACTTTTACAGCACTCATACATGTGTTAACAGATTTATGTAAAAGGTTAACTTGCTGGTGTTATTCTGCTCAGGCACTGCCATTTCACCCCCACTCTGCCTCCTCCTCCCCACCTCCCTGGCTGGGAAAAAAAGGGGGAACAGGCGCCCATTTCCCTGCCACCATTATGCTCATTTGTCCTGTCAAGAGAATGACAGGCCGGTTGACTCTTCCCCAGATACGACCATTAGGTAACGCTCTGTCATCTGACAGCGAGGCATTCTGCCGCTCCCTAAAAACCCCCTAATTATTTCCTTCGCCAGAGACAGGCGGTGGCGGGTAGGTAATTTTTAACCTTTCACGTGCACCTGGGGAACCCTCCTCCGGGGAGCCAAGGTGCCTGTGTGGCATTCAGTCATCAAAACATGACCTTTTATGGCCGTTCGGAGAGCAGTTGGCACCGGGTGCCATGCGTCGGCTAATGCTAATGTTGATGACTAATTTATGCATCAGCCGACCGCATCTGCAGCAAGTTTAGGGTAGCAACAATGTGTGATAGAGCGGTGAGAGGGGAGAGGAGAGGATAGGAGGGGGCATAGCTGCAGAGCAAGCAGAGGTGAAAGGCATTTTGGGGGAAGGGGTGGGGCTTTTGAGACACCGGGTAGCCTGGCACGACAGGGAATTGAGGGGGCTAATTATGTTGCAGGGAATACATTCAGCGTGACCAGCGAGCCTTTTTAGAATTTGTCGAGCGCAATCTGACTAACGTGGCTGACCTTTACTTTTTTTTTTTTTTTTAGCCCAAATTGCGGAAGACCACCGAGCATGCAAGATGTGTGCATATTCTATGACCTAATTGCCTTTTTTCTTGTAAGGCCAAAAGCTGCCCAGTACCACCACCATCAAAAATAAGCATGGCTGTCGCAATAACTCATCACTGGTGCACACCTGAAGGAAATTTATAGTAAACTTATCATGAACTTACAGTAAATGTAGAATGTTCATAATAAACTTACAGTAGACATAGAAAGTTTACAGTAGACTTACCGTAAATGTATAGTAGATATAGAAAGTTTACAGTAAACTTACCATAAATGTACAGGAGTTATAGAACATTTACAGTAAACCTATTCCTCACTATGACACATCTTTGCCACGAAAAGCAAAGATGTGGATTTTTTGTTTTTTTTTATTAGCAATGCATGAGCAATGTATGTATGATGCCACGTGAGAGACCTCAGTACAACAGAAGTCACCACCTGCTGGCTATCAAATAAAATGCATGTTTAAGGCACTTATGTCAAAAATCCATCTTTTATATCCATCTTTATTACTCTCAAAATGTTTCTAAATAAGGATAACAAAGTGCTTCATTTAAAACACAGTGAATGCACTTTGCTAAACAAGCTAGCGAGCCAGTACTAGCGTTGGCTACCCTTTTGGTTAAAAAATAAACAAGATTATGACCAAAAGAGTTATGCAGCTCATGTTATGGTGGTTACATTCTTATACACATTGTCTTTCTAAGCCTGCTTTTTGCTAGCCAAAATGTAGCATTCTATCTTAAAACAGAGTGAATACACCTTGCTAATGAAGCTAGCTAGCCAGAATTTGATTTGGCTGCTGTTTGGTTAAAAAACAGGCAAGATGACAATCACCGAAATGTAAAACTTGATCCATCAAGATCTAAGCGGGTCATATTATGGTGGTTGCATATACCTCATACATATTATCTGTAGTTTACTTGGTTTCCTTTCTTTAGCCTAAGCTAACCGCCTACTGGCTGTAATGTAGCTGTGCCGACAGAGTGGTATTAGACTTCTCAAAAATGAAAAGAAGAAACATAAAAAACAATAATTTTTTTCCTTTAACAACGATGTGTGTTCAACTGCTATTCTAAACATGCATGTCAGTTATAGTCATCTGTATCTGGGTTCGAAATATGCTTGCATATTTTTCACTTTTTTCATCAGTGTAACAGAGGATATAAATGGGTGCGAAGGGGCGAACGCCTCTTGCACTGTCAGCCCGCCTGAGAGGGATGGCGAAGGTGATGACAGAGACATTTATGAGACGGCGGGACCTCGGGCTCTACAAAAAAAGAAGAGGGAAAATAAAACATGCTCATAATATTCCCCGAAACTCCTGAAATGTCCATAATTTCTTCTTATCGTGAAGATGGATCTCAGGGTGAAAGTAATCGGATCAAAAGTAAGTGATGGCGCTATTCTGCTTGAAAAACATAATCTGTATGAATCAGGCCTCGTGTTCATTTGCAAACACGTCCTCCAATCTCTGCTTTCTGTGCATTCACTGTCACCCGGTGAACAAGAGAAAGATGCTGATGAACTCTTTGTTTAGACAAAGCAGGAAAATTGTTTTCCCTGCAAAGTGTGACACTAGTTTTTCCTCTTTTCTCACATTCTTGCAGCCGTGTTTCTCAAGTTTCGGGGGGCTGGGGAGGGAGAGAAAGGTCACGGCGAAGTGTTTTCCTCGGAGCGTCGTGGCGCAATAAAACACAAGTAAACACAAAGCAAGACGGATTCAAGCCGCCGTACGTCCACGCAGCCATTAGTGATTTATACTCTGTTTCTAATCCCTTGCTCGGGCCGCCCCGCTGCCATTAAGCTTCAAAATTACACGTTCTATCACAAGCAGCCGCTCTCACCTGAGTATTGGATTACTGAAATAAAATATGAATAATTAATACTGAGAAATAGGTTCCTGGCAACAGGAATGGCTGCAATTTAATAATGAGCATTATGTTTCTTGTGCTTTTTTTCCTCCCCTCCTTCTCCTCCTCTGGTGTCGTTTGATCTTCTCGGGTATCTCCACCAAGGGAGTCGCTGCCTCCTCTTCTTTGGGCAGCGTTGGGGCGAGAGACCTGCCTTCCTCCTGTGTTCTTTATTCTCCGTCCTCCTCTTCTTCATCTTGGTTTTTTTTTCTTCTTCTTTAATAAGCTGCCGTTAAATAAATTAGAAAATACCCACCCAGGGGTGATCAGACGGCCACAAACCCCTGTCATCTGTCTCCCGGCGCTGCCAGGCAAAAGAGAGCAAGGGAGGGGAAGGAGAAGAAGGGAGAGGAGGACAGCCAGGATTTCTTCTTCTTCTCCTTCACCCTCTTCATCTTCTTTTCCTTTCCTTCCCCTGGCTTGGTATTCTGTCAGAGGTGAGCGAGAAGAAGAACAGACCACCAAAGGCGATTAAAAAAAAATAAAAATCCATGCATCCATATTTATTTAATGCGGCGAGAGGATACGGAAGGAGGAGAGGAAGGAAGGGAAGGAGACAGACAGACAGAGAGAGAGGAGGAAAAAAACTTTGCTACATATGGAGTGCTTCTTACAACTAATCAGCAGACTGTTGGTGATTGGGGCCGCGGGCGCCAGGTTGGCTCGAGCCAGAGTTAGCACAGTGCCCAGGTCTTTGCTGCAGGCTGCACAGGTTGGCCTCAACTCTGCTGGGGAGCAGATGGCGAGCCAAAGCTTGTAGTCACACTTACCTTCCCCACTAAATCCCTAATCCCTCCGTGGACGCTCCTCCAAGGCAGGTTTTTGGAGGCAGAAATAGGGGTTACAATCTGGACCGGTGCGGCGCCTGCCAAAACACTCACAACACAGAAATGCAAATTAACTTATTTGTGTTGTCCGCCGGCCAAGGCGCCGCTTCTTTTGCGGGTAATTAAGATACCTTGAAAAATATTTGTAAAAGATCAATAATCAGAAATGGACAAATAACAATGCAGAGGAAAAGAGCGGGAGAGAGAGAGGGAAGGGGGTGTAGAAGCTGCGTTACGTGATTTTTCTTTTCTTTTTTCTTACTTTTATTAGATTCTCCAGCATCAAACCAGCCTCGTTATCACCTGCAGATATGCTCCTCAGGTGTTGCCACCAATAAATACAGCATTTCTGCAGAATGTCCCTTTAAAGGCAGTATTTTGAGGCCACACACGCACACACACATATAAAACCCAAGCGCCTCCTGAATCAGTAACTGTTAGAGGAGGCGTAGGAGCCTTGGTGACACCTTTCAGCTGTGCTTGTTGGCTGGTGCTTAAGCTACACACACACACACACACACACATACACACACACTGTTATTAGCCTTGTGTCAGCAGCACTAAATGGGCTGCAGATGTTAATGCACTGTTTTAGATACAGTGGCAGGAAAAAGGAGGCAGAGACGAACCCATTCAGACACAGAATAACTAAATACACAGAGAGAGAAACACATTCATTAGTGAGGAGCGCGCGGCGGGCAATAATTCAGAGGTGATGCATTGTAAACGCCGCAGTTTAAACACAGTGGGCCTGTTTAAAAATCTTTGGAAGCAGACAATATGTAGGTTTCACCACACGATCAATGGCTTAAGTTTCTGTGTTTAAAACAGCTTGTAAGAGCACATTTAAAACAACACCACAGTTTCTTCTGTTAGCTTCTTATCTTACTAATGGATTCATGTAAGTCTGCCACATATATCGTGTGCTAATTAACCCTGGATTCTATTTATATAAGCCTATACCTTTCACTACAAGAAATTTAATCTCACCTAACTGGCAAGCAGTTTCATGGCCAGGTGAGGCCTGCTCCCTCATTATTTCAGGACAAATTCAGCTGATGGCAGATTTGGAGTTGATTCTAAATGTTTTCACTCGAACGCGCAATATGATGTCCAAATAGACGTCGGTGCAAGTGAAGAAAGCTGTTAATAGGCTGGAAAAACAAAATAAAACTATCAGAGGGACGGCAAAAACTTTAGGAGCAACCAAAACAAAAGTGTGGTACATTTTTAAAACGAAGGCATGTTTTGACTAGCTCAGCAACACCAAAAGCTCTGAAAGACCACAAGACGACTAAAGCTGATGATCACAGAATTATTTCCATGGTTAGGAAAAACAACTTCACCACATCTAACCAAAACAAAACTACTCCCGAGGAGGTAGGAGTATCATTGTCAGATTTTTAATGGAGAGACAGAGGGTTTACAACGAGCTGCAAACCACATGACACACTCAGGAGCAAGAAGGCCAGAGTAGGCTTTGTCAGGAAACATCTAAACGAGCCTGGAGAGTTTCACAGATGAAACCAAGACAAAGCGTAGCATATTATCTGCCACACATGCTGGAGGCAGTGTTATGGGACAGGCACGTATGGCTGCCAGTGAAATCAGGTCACTGGTGTTTATTGATGATAGAAGCAGCAGGATGAACTGTGGAGTGTACAGGGCTATATTCCCTGCTCAGATTAAGACAAATGTTGCAAAACTGATCAGACAACACTTGATGGTGCAAATGGATAATGATCCAAAGCATGCAAAAGAGTTTCTCAACGCAAAGAAATGGGATATTCTTCACTGGACAAGTCAGCCGCCTGATCTCAACTGAACAGAGTGTGCTTTTCGGTTGCTGAAGACAAAACGAAAAGCAGAGAGACCCACAAAGGCTGTAGTAAAGGCCTAACAGAGCACGTCAGAGTTGGAAACGCAGGATTTGGTGAAGTTCACGGGTTCTAGACTTTGTAGAATTTAAAATTCTAATGTAAAAAAAAAATCCTTACATTTAAAATTACGCTGGTTGACCGTGTATAAAAATGACTGCAATTTATGCTTCAGTCACACCTTGACTATTTGATTTTAAATCCACTGTGTTGGAGTGCAGAGGAATAAAGTTATTGTCCAAAAACGTACGGAGCTGAAGTAATTACGGACAGCAGTGTACAATAACAACCACAATCACTGCAAGCCTTACACGCTGGAAACTGAAGCAGCCAGAGCTTTTTTTATGCTGATTTTCTCAAGGATAGAACTATGTTCAATGTAAGTGTCCTGACACACACATCTGCTGTTGTCTACTTCCTGTAGGGCTTCCCTGTGTCTGTCTGTCTGTCTCCTCCTCTCACGCTCCTTTTCCTCCTTTCATAATACAGACAACTGCATTATAGCAATTACTTCATTATATATGTACTTTTACAGGGAACCAAAACATCAGGCTCTAAATTTAAAGAGAATCAAATCTTCTTTTCCATGTGCCACTTCAGTAGGCCTCCTCAGTGGTGTTTACACTTGGGCCAGTGCCCAGACTGCCCATTGGCTAATCTGGCCTCATGAACTGTGCACACAGATATTTTAATTTATTAAAAGCAAGTGAAGGTAAAATATCAGAAAAAGGGTCAAATTAAAATTATTCAGCATATTTCCTGCTAGCTGTTTGTAATAAGCATACTGCTTATGTGTTAAAAAATGGTAACTGAGGACATTTTATTGATGTTAATGCATGTTTACTTCCAATTTTGACATTGACACTTTTGGACAAATTAAACCCAAATTAATACTTAAATACTCCTAAAACTTACAAAGATAATAATAATAATACTTTAATAATACTTAAAAATCTAACCGTTTATCCAACATAAATATGTCTGTTAAATAATTAGAAATGAAAATACTGATCTGCAGCCTGTTTTAAGCAAGTTTATTCAGCTATCTCTGTTTATTCTCTGAAGGACGTTTTCTGTTTCAGTCACTAACTCGGTACACTGCTCAAAAATCTGCCAATAAAAGCCCCTTCTTTCTCTTACTGATAGCAAACTGTTCTGCTGTGCGGCTGTCATACGCCCCTCGAGCAGCGCTCAGTGTTGTACTGTAAGTCTGAGAGGGTCTGAAAGGCCTCTGGGAGCAGCCAGGCGGATCAAACGACCTCCCCAGTATCCGACCAGATGTCCTTACTGGGACGGGTTCAGATGGTCCCAGCGAGCAGCGAGGGAAAGGTCAGAGTCACACAGTGGGTTAAACTGGACCCATCATGAAACTGGCCCCGGCTGCAGGCTTGCGCAGCACCGCCCCGCTCATCGGCAGGGATTATTTCAATTAAGGCTCACGCTGGCTGAACGCGGGATTACAACAGGGTTTAGAGTGGCAGGACACATCTGAACACAGCACATGGTCAACCAGTCAGCCGCTCCCGGGGATTACATGGCTGAAATATGACAGACAGGCAGCCATAATTAGCACGAGTATGGGCAAAATGAGAAGTGGCTGTAAATAAATGGACAATTCTATGAAGAAAAGAAAAATAAATACAAATACTGTGTGGCTCAGAGGCTTATTTTTTTTATAACTTAGTTCAATTTTTAGAATTCTTTATTGTAATTCTTTGCATGTAGTTTTAAAAATGAGCCATTAAAAAATATAATGTATTTGCAGCAATATTTAAATTTGGGATCATCAGCCTCGTTACTTTTATTATAAGTATTTGAATTGATCCTCGATTGGTTTTTCAGGTTTATTTCAAGTAAATAACACTGCTACTATTTTTGCACTCCCACATACTATAAATACACACATTTGCCCTGTCATCTAAATCTACATGCTGACCTATATATAGCCATATAAAGGTAACTGTTGTTGTCCTGGCTTTAGCGTAGGTGTGAAATCTTCTTGTACTGGTTTTAGGTTAAACATTACCATGTCACGATAATAAAGGTTTACTTATATTATATAACTATTATATATAATATATTATATAACTTAAACTATCTGTTTAATAAAAATAAAAAAATGACTGAATATGATGTCTGATCTGAAATATTATTCCGTGTTTCCAACTCTTCCTACTGTATTTGATTTTGACAGTAAAAAAAAAATCAACTTCTGATATCTCATTTTAAATCATTACATCATTATTTTGTATTTAAACTCTTTGTCACTAAGTCTAGTTAAAGTTTGACTGCGTGTTACTTTTTTCACTGAGTCAAATAAACACTTTAGAACAATTTAGGACCATTTAATAAGGAAATAACTGCTGATTTAGTACACTTGAGTCACAGGCTACAAAGATGGCTAACCTGTTGAGCGACAACAATTAGCTTTTAGCAAGAGCACTTTGTCAGTTTTTTTATTGTCACTTTTGATTTAGCCACCTAATAGTAGATTAATTCATTTAACTCATGAAAAATCTAGATTCAGTAAGCAGGAAAAATAAGTTCTAAATTATGTTTGGCTAAGGCCTAGCAGAGAGTCAAAGACTGTGAAGATCTGTTAGTCTAGGACAGGGGTCGGCAACCCGCGGCTCCGCAGCCGCATGCGGCTCCGCAGCCGCATGCAGCTCTTTCATCCTTATACTGCGGCTCTTTTTTAACCTTCCAAGACGTGTTTGAAACATGGAATGCCATCCCCGACACCTACATAAACCTGAAGAAATATGCATTTGGAGTCCTGTCGATCTTCGGATCCACATACGTATGTGAGCAGCTATTCTCCACCATGAACTATGTTAAAAACAAACACCGACACAGACGACAGTTTACAGTCCTGCGTAAAGATGAAAGTGACTTTGTACAGCCAAGATTTGCAGATGCTGTGCACAGAGGTTCAGGAGCAGAAGTCCCATTAACCAGGTAAAATAAATATTCATGCAGATATTTTGCAACTATTGATTTTTCATTGTTTAGCGACATAGTGCTTTTTTTCCAATTTATTTTTTAAATTCAGGTCAAGGCTCCGCTACGCACTCTAAAAGCTCAAAGGCGATATAAGGATGACGGCTCGCAGCATTTTTTATTTGCTACATGGATAATTTAAGTTCAGCTTTTTAATTCATTTGAAAGAGACCTTCAATTCGGCATGTTTCTTTTTTGTTTTTTTAGTTCAAAATGTGTTCATTACATAAATAAAATTTAATTTTCTCTGTAGCACATTATGGATTTCATAAGCAACACACTATACTTGTTTATACAAAGCGTAAAGGTAAAAAAACAATATATACAGTGTTATCTTCATTTTAGATGTCAAAAAGTATTTGCCGCTCCCAGTGTTTTCTTTTCCGTGGAAACTGGATCCAAATGGCTCTTTGGGTTGCCGACCCCTGGTCTAGGAGGAGTTAGGACAAAGACACTCACACATATGTTATGATCATTATAGCAAGATAATAATATAACAACTTTTAAGGCCATATGTGTAGTTACTGCTTTTTGCTTTTTCACTGTAGTATATCTTTAAGTTCAGGGTGAATCTCTGGTGTAGAAAAAGAGCTTGTTAAAAAACAATCAAAATACACTATGGTATTAAGTCACATCTAACCTCCCAGTGGATGATATATATTTGAAAAGAATTTCTCTCCGTAAATCAATAAACATATAAATATTATCAAAGGAATATCCTGTCACTCAATGTGCATTACATATTCAAATGTGTAAAATAAGATAAGGAAGGGGTGCTCTCAGAGGGATAATTACACCACCATTTCTTCTTCTTTGCTATTCATAGACGTGCTGCCTTTATTATTGGCAGAGAAGGTAAAGAGTGGTATCACATGCTGAGTGGAGAACCTGTTTCGGATCAGTCACTGATGTTTAGCGGCAGCCGCAGGATCATGAAAGGTAAAACCAGGCAATGAGCGACTATTAGCCTCTGCCCCCCTCTGCTGTATGCATGGCGTGATTTGGACATGAATTGCCACCTAACCTGCCTTTAGCATTCACGACAGCCACCGACGACTCCTGTCTGGCATTTCACCTGCAGACGGTCCGGACTGATTGAAATGCCAGTGCACACGCGGCAAAGACTCACCTAATTGGCCCCGGAGTCGGCCCTAATTCCTGATTCTCAGGAAGGTCCACATTTCAAAGCAGCACCCAGATCAATTAATGGACCGGTAATGTGTCTCATTTTCATACAAGGCGAGCGTCTTAGGTTGGGAAAAATCAGATATTGGCTACCTTCAACTGAGCAAGGCAGGCATCAGTTGAAGTTATTTGGAGGAGAATTCGATATGATGCTCAGCTGTTCAGAGCAAGAGGGATTTTTTTTTGTCTAGTTCAGATTTCTTCTTTTGACCCTTAATGTTTTTTAACTCTTAATGATTGAGATCTTTCATCTGTAGCATTTCAAAAAGTCTTTGGGTGAGATTAAAGGGAAAGTTTTGAGGCAAGCATTTTACTGGATGAGTGTCCTTCATGGCCAGTGTTTTGGCTCTAGCCCACAACCACCAACATGTTCCCTGAAAAACTCACTCACTATATGAACTAAAACATCATGAACCAAAAACCAAGAATCAGTCATGTGATAAACATAAACATGTAGTTTGTAATTTGCTGCTAACAGTAGTGTACAAGTGACATGTAGTAGTTAGAATTGCCCCACAACATATAAACGTTACTGCTTGATGTTAACACTATAATACTGATATGTATAAGTTAGCATTAACCTAAATGATTGCTAATGAGCTAAAATTAGCTCTTTAGCAGTGAATTTATACATGTTACAACCCAGCATATATAAATTCACATAAGCCTAATTTTAGAAAATTGCTGCTAGCAAATTAGCATTAGTCTAAAATATATGTAATTTACTGCTCAAAGCCAATGCCAGCATTTGCATAATCTGTGGGAACTGTTGCTAACAAGCTAGTATTAGCCTAAAACTTGTGTAATTTACAGGTTTATTCTAACACTAGAGTACTAACTGTAGTCAAAATTGACCAAATCTGTATAAACTGCTGCTAGCAAGCTAGTTTTAGGATGTGTATAATTTACTGCTTGATGCTAGGACTGGAGTACTAACCAACATGCATAAATCAGAATTAGCATAATGTGCTGCTTACAATCAACATTATGCTTGATTGGTATACGAAGAGGCTATAACAAACTAAAACATAAAAAGATTCCAAGCTGTTCTCTTTTTAACCAACATCTAAAATACTTTCTATTCTCATAGCATGGTCATGTTTTACCTATACAGAGGCTAGACCAATTTAAATATTGTTGTAAGCACATTTGTTTGGTGTTTTATTGTTATTTGTCCTTTTTTCTGTTCTTAAATGTAGAGTTTGTTTGCAATAAATTATTTCTGTCACCCAGTAGAGACATGACTTTCACATGGCTGGCCATTTGCAATGCTGGCCTGAAATCTGACTTTCAGGCCAGCATTGCGAATGGCTATGAACTATGGAGTGGCTTGTATTTCCTTGTGAATGGAGACATCAAGCATCATAAAAAAGCATACAGAAATAAGTATTCAGTGCAAGTGAATGATTTATTCCTTAACAGATATCTTGCATGAGCATTTGTATAATCTTTCCTTGATTTACTGGAGGTTATTTTTCAGATAGCTCTGTTTTTCCACTCCTCCTCCATGATGGGGACAGATTTGTGAGAAAATCCCTGCACCAAAAAAAGAAAAATCCAAACTGTCAGAGACTCGCTAACAGCGTTTCTCTGCACTGGCTCTGACAGCTGTAACCGCACAGCACTCGAAGGTAGAGCAAGGTACAACTGTGCTATTTTCTCAACAGCAGACTGTTTGAAATATGAATGAGCAGCCAGTCTATACATCATGTTAGCTGACATGTCGTATTAAAATTTATGAACAACTTCATCAGAAAGCACTTTCTGCCACACAGATCTGCCCTGACACTGGAGTTACATGGCTGGTTGGAGAGTCAGATAAATAGGTGTGTGCATGTGTGCGTTAATGGCTGGGGGTAAAATTCTGTGAGCTGGAAGCTGGTAATTTGTACTTTAATTTAGGGAATTCACAGCCTGATTAAATCTGATTTAATCCTCTGCATACTGACATATGTAGGCCTGTATGCTGTAAAAAAAAAAAAAACCAAGAAGAACGTGTAACATGTATTGTCGGGTTGAAGTTGAGTGTGTGTGTGTATCTATCTGTGAAGCATGAAAGTGTTTAAATAAATCATGTATCAAGAGAAAAAAGAGAAAATTTAATCCAAAATTGATGCTTCCTGAGCTAAAAACTAATAACGGTACCAATAAGAGTGACCAAACTCAACAGGAAACGTGTCAACAGCTAGTTAATGATTCAAAGTGACAGCAAGTGTGTGTGTGTGTGTGTCTGCCACCACCAACCCCTCTTCAGTCTTTGAGTTATGAAATAATACCTGTCATCTGCCGACTGCTGAACCCTGAAAAGAGGGCAGGTTTTCCAGGTCAGCCTGCCATCTGTCAGCGCAGCCCCTCTCCTGTTTTTGCACATAGCACCTGATTGGTTGGAACCAAGTCAGAGTGGGCAGGTCCACCGGGGTGACAGTCGCAGACAGAGACAACACGAACACTTGCTCAGACTGTGTACGCCTACAAGCGTATGGTACACAAAAATTAACACGTGTCTGAATGAACTTGACCAAACTTTTAATTTTTCGCCACAGTGTTAACATAAAGTTTTTGTTCTTGCTTTGCGGTCACTGGTTCAAAATAAAGAGAATAAGTAGGTTTGTGTCTTATAAATCCTGTATTATCTGAGGAAAATGTTAAAGCTTTCATCAGTAAATCATGCGACAAGACATATAAGATGATATATAAACATAAAACGCGCTATTGAAAGGTTTATGGGGCTCTTCTTGATTTTATCTCTTTAGTAGCACACATGCGTAAAAGTGGAAATTATGTGACATTTTGGAAGTAGTTTTAGCAGCTAGTGGGACCAAGGGGTAAGGAGGGTTGGGTAATAAGAAGGCAAAGCCAAGTCATAATTTATATAAAGAGCTTATTATAAAATATTGTGCAAAAACATTGCAAAATTTACTAAAGTTATTAGCAGAATGTGAAGAAATTACTGCTGCGACCTAATGTTAAAACGTGTGTGTTGTGTTGAAGTGATATCATCTTTCATTAGGGCCAGGCTGTACTTTCATGTAATACCAGTTTGTACCACAAGATGGTGCAGTGAGTCAGTGTGATCTGCTTTTAACCGGAAGTGGTGTTGCAGTCTGTGGAAGCTTCTTTACGGCTCAGAATTTTTTTATTTTATTTTTTTTGCCATACATAAATCAGAATTTTGGGTTATCTCAAAATTTTGTTTGCCTTTTGAGAAAATAAGGCTAAAATTTTTTGTTTTGTTGTTTTGTTTTGTCTCAGTGTTTCATGATTCGAAAGGGATACTTCTTGTTCTTTCTTTTCACAGTAAAAGTCCAAATATATTCTGTTTTGGTACAAAAACATTCTATATGGCTAATTTTGTGATAAATGAACCAGCGGTTTATTAAAATAAGTACATTTATGTCATTCATTAAAGTAAAAAAAAAAATCAGTTTTATTTAATATTATTTTCTTGGCACTGCAAAAGTTACACCAGTCATGATTTTCATTAGTCTGTATGTCTAAAGAGACACTAATTAACAATACAAAGTGTAGCTTTAATTCAACCTGCTAGCAACCAAATCAAGCTTAGCACCAGTTATATTTATATTTTAATTGACTGTAATAAAACAATTTCCCCACTGGGATTAATAATGGTTACAAGGTATAAAATATTTATCAGCAATGTTTTCCAGCTCCACCTCGGGGTCCCAGGTCGGAAAAGATGTACAGTTCCTCTTCAGGAGAAAACCAAATGAGCGCTCTGGTGTCAATACACCAGCAATCAGCTTGCAGTTTGTCCCTCTAGGCCACGTGTTCTGAAAATAAAGTCGCACTTGTACTATCAGAAGCATTGAAATGCCAGATGTGTGGAAAAATACACACAAGGGTTCAAATCCCATCCTCGTCAAAGGCTCCTTCCATTCATGTCAATGCACTTTGATCACACTTTGTGGTTGAGTTCAGCAACCACTGGTTGCCATGGGGTCACTAACCATTCTGTAGGGCTGATGTGTTTTTGCTGTCTAGCTAGCGAGGGTAAAATGAAGCCAAAGCCGTGTAGAAGAATCAGAAATGTCACAGTTTAAGATTTAAGCTCACTTGGACTTTATGAAACAGAAACTTGTAAAAGGAAGTTTATTCTACTTACAAAGCACACATAAACTTATATGTTTGGGCCGTGCTGTTGATGATTGTCCTACAAAGTTATCAAAGTTAGCATATTTCTGAGGTCTGGTGAGAGGTGTTTGGCTCTCACAGCAGGTTAGTAGTGCATGGTTTTTAAGAAATCCAGACCTGTGAACTTCTTCTTTTCCTCACTTTAATGTAAAGTTTGCATGTGACTTAAATATGTTAGGGTTAGCAGGTCTTGGGTCCTTCAATGGAGGCATCTTCTGATTGACAGGTGCAGGCACACCTTCAGCTACGATAGAAGCAGCATGCACAGATTATTATTTTCTCACGTCTAAAAAAAACAGAAGCTTTATCCATTTCCTGCCTTCTCTCCCTCCCTCCCCCCTTTCCCTTCGCTAGTTCAGCTGTCTGGTCAATGGGACCGGGGCAAGGAGCCAAGCATGTACAGCCAAACCTCCCCCCCCTTCCCTCTCCATCCTCTCCCATCCAGACGGCCTCCTGTTCAGCTGTGCCGCTCGCCGCAGGTTCCAGCCAGGTCAGATGTTCAACACAGGCGACAACATGTTCGCTCCTCACCGCTGTTTACCGCGCCTGCCTGTTAACGCCGGCGGCCTGGCGATGCGAGCTCGGGAAAGGTACAATAAAGGGAATGATTTTGGTATAACAGCCCCAAATCCGTTCCACTGGAGCTCAAACTAATGAAGTCCTGCTAATTAAACAGTCATTCAGCAGAGATTTTAAAGACTTCCAGTGTAGCTGCAGTTGGTCATGATGAAAATGTGTGGCTACGCATTGCATTTTTGAACATTTGCAACAGCTTTTTTTAATAATAGTAGTGCATTAAATGTCTGTTTTACCAATTTTTCTTTTCCTTTCACTTGTTGAATTTGTGATTCCTGCTCACACAATGTTGCAATCTCAACTATATATATTGCAAATTTGCATGTGTTCACTAGGAATCTATAACTTCTGTATGATTTTGCCAGATTATTTGTGCTTGGGGAGCAATTTTTGAGGCCCTGTAATCATGCAAACCCACCTTAAATGGCACCAAAAGAACCTCCCAGCTAGTAAAAAGAAAGTGGGAAAACATGCAGGAAGGGTGCTGGCCAAAGTCTCTCCTTCCCTCACAGCACATGTTGTCTGTCTCTCATGCGCCGTGGTGGCCTGTGTTCTCGAGTCAAAGGTGCGGCTATGCTAGCCGCCCAGGTGCAGAGCAGATAGGGTTGCAGCGCGTAAACGGCTAATTCCAGCACGGCTGTGGGAACGCCAGCTGCCCCCGTATTTCTCAAAATCTGAAATTGTTTTGGATTCACGCGCCAACAGAAGGACTTGACATGCAAGAGTGAAAGCAGCTCGTTTCCTGTGTCTTCCCACGTCAATAAAATAACTGCTCGGTACCGTGGCAAAACCCAACTTCTGTTCTCCAGCCTCCTCACCCCTCCTCCTCCTCCTCCTCCTCCTCCCTTCTCTGCGTTTGATAGATGATACCGAATGTTTTTGAGGCTTTACCACAGCAGAAGGACTCGAGCAGAAACTATGCATATGTTTGACCATTAAAGCCTCTCACAATATTGACTGTACTTCTCCAGGAAAGTCAAATGCTCTCGCTACATCTCTGCTTCGATGTATGCAACCTTTAAACCCTCCACACACTTGTTTCTGCAAATCGCCGCTCGAGCCGTAACGAGCTGCGCTTTCCGAACAGTCCAGGCAACCTTTAAACCTTTCCAAACTTGTCTTTGTTCTGCCTCTGTGGATCTTGCTTTTAGAGCTCATTTCCAAAACATGGTGGTGCTTTTAGAAACCCAAATCATCATTATAGAGCTCTTTTGTTTTTAAAAAGAAAGTTGTGGGGGGGAGGGAAAGTCTAAATGAATACATTTTGTATTGTAGTATTAGCTTGTAAAAAATATGAGAAAAAAACTGCATTTTTAAAAAATGAATATCTGGTGTTTTTCTATATTTTGTTATATTGAACTTTTGTTAATAAAACATATTCAGTTTGAATTTGTTACATTTCTTTGTGCATTTATTTCATTATTTAACACCATTTACAAATGTTATTCATCTTTGTCATATTAATATTTTATTAATTTTACTAATTAATTATGACATTTTCAAAATTTATTTTCATGTATTTTCACATATTAAAAATTATCAAGAAAAGAAAAGAAAACATACAAAAAAAAAACTTACAGTTTCAACCATTTGTTAATACTTTAGACATACCTTATACAGGATACATTGTATTAATACAATATATTTATACATTGTATAAATATATTATATTGTATACTGTATTTATACAATATATCTCCTTGTATTTATATAGTGAATCTCCTTTGATGTATACAGTGGATCTCTTTAAATTTACACAATGTACCTCCTTGTAACCATACAAAGTACAGTCTTGTATTTATGTATTGTATAAATACAGAGTATATTACACATGTTGAACATCATTTTTTAACGAACCACATTTGTTGTTGTTTAATCCCAGCAGATCACACAGAAGTGCAGCTCACTCAGCAGCACAACAGATCCGTCAACACTCAACACTGTCGACGACACCGTGTGGCAGCAGGAACACAAACCGACTGTTGCCGTTCGTGTCTGCGGCAGCCTGTGAATTTTTGGCGGGCAGATGTTTTTTTGTCGCGCGTCCGTCGACCTGCGAGACGAGACGAAAAGGTTCAGACGCCGCCTGACCTGCAGAGGGGGGATAAAAGGCTGCGACGGCTTGAACCGACCGGCCTTCGGGAAGATTTAAGCTATAGACGGATGGATGTGGACTGAGATCAGCAGAATGGCATCTGCTTTACACACCCACACACACACATTACACACAAACGCAGCTGAGATATTAGCATTCAGAGCAGAGCTGCAACTGAGCAGCTTTCTGTGTGTTTGTTCTGTTTTGAGCAGCTAAAGCACTTAACTTCCCATTTTAAATTCTCCTTAACCTTTTCATCTTCTTTGACCCTTCAGTAGATCCATTATTGCAGTCCCAAACTGTGCAGCAAATCTCATCCTTAAAAATCTTTATCTGGTGACTTAATAAAATTAGGCTGTACCTAATCTCACCAAACAGTGGCCAAAAACAAAACTCTGGATTGGATTTGAATCTTAGTTCAAAATCTGCCACCTTAAGCAGACTTTTTAGTCCTTTTGAACAGGAAGCACTTCTACATGTGGTAAATTTGTCCATGAAAAAAGAGGAACGTTCATGTTTAGATTCATATAATAAAATACTGTATCTTACTACTGTGAGGCTACGGTACCTTAGGCCTCAGGCACGTAGGCCTAGAGACTGGTCAGTGGCTCCCTGGCAACCACAGGTTGCTACGAAGAAACATGTATTCCCCAAAAGTTTGCCATCAGTAGGTAAAGTTGGTTGCTTTGTTTGCTAGCAGACTGCCTCACTGATGTTGAGTTCCAGCTTCGATACAAACATTCACTAACTTCTTGCCAAGTTATAGGAAAACTGTAAAAAATGTGACAATAATCAGAGGTGGAGACGACATGCCTTCAAAGTAAACGTCTGAATTAAGCAGCTAACAAGTGTTCGCAGACAAGTCGGCGGCTTCCATGCAAACTGTGGGAGATTGCTGCAAACCCCTTGGTCTCTAGGGCCGTGTAACTGTGGAGCAGACTGGCAGTTTTAGTTTTGGCTGTTTTAAGATATTTTTTATAAGCTGGAATTGAACATAACTGTTTAACAGCTGATTTGATGAACAGTTGGGGAATTGAAGACGTTCACAGGACATTAAAGTATAAAGTTGTGCGATCGAGGGCACTTCTAGAGGTAAGTCAAGTCAACGGTGTTCACACCTGACTGTTCTACATCTACACATGAGGGGGGAAAAAAGCACTTCAGGTGATAATTGCCCTTCCTTCCTGAACGTATAAATGAACTCTTCACTCGGTCTGCATTTTCTTTCCCACCAATTAGAGATGTCTGTGGTGGCAGAGCACCACATTGCACTCTTGGACCTTCGTCAACAGGGGGATGAGGCGATTCTGTGCTCGTGTGAAACGGTGCTGGCAGTATCTGCTGCTCGCATTCATTCCCATATAAACTCTTCTTCTTTTTTCTCTTTTTTTTTGCGGTTTCCTCCCCCAGCGATGCAGACAGCACAATGGTCTCACTGAGCGGTGACGATTAACACATAAAAGCGACACGGGGAATCTCGCTGCTAGATACTAGCGCACATGAGAGGGCAAAGCATTCATAGCATGCCAAGAAGTTCAGTGGGAGCCCCTTCTATCTGATTGGTGATCTTTTGTTTTGGCGTTGCCCTCGATTCGGGAGAACGTGCCCAATCAGATTATGGAGAGGGAGGCAGAGCGAGACGACAATCGCTGTTTTCTATTTACTCTGTCTATCTCCAAACGGCTTCACTTAAGGCGGCCGCAGATAAATCAAAGCGTCTCCATCCTGGTGCTTCAACGACCTCCTCCCCTACTTCCCTCAGACACTGAGGCTGGATTAAACTCAAACTTGAGCACAAGCAGACGATCATGTTGTAACCCCAAACTCCTCCAAGCTGACAGGTAATCACAGGAAGCGGCTTAGTAAAGAACAAAAAATGAAGGGTCAGTGCTTGAATCAACAAAATAAGAGCACGTTTTGCAGGGGCTGGTATTGTGCACAAGCTTCTGCTTTTATTTTGGAGGATGCTCACTCATATAAATGTGTCTTTCAGTTCTTACTTGTTATTTTAGCACTTGAAAAATGTGTGATTTTAGATTAAACAACAGCCCTCCGGAGGCAATTTAGCAGGTAAAATGCCAGAGATTAAGTCTCTGAAGTTGCCAGAGTAAAAGAAAGTCGAATGAATGTGAGTTACGAATGCAAAATTAAACAAAAGAGAGATTTCTGCAGAACTTTACTTCACTAAAATTCACTTTGCATCCTTTTTTCCTTGCTATAGGTTGATTTAAAAAAAACCCAAAAACTCTTGGATGTGGGGGCATGATCTCCTTTCTTGAGAATTTAAGACACACTGACTCAATCTTATTTGTTTTTTTCTAAAATTTTACTCACACTTAATACAACCGGAGCCTGCAGGTACCAAAATAATAAATTGAAACCACAAACCATTCTCAGACTGGTACTGAATCCTGGTTTAAGATGAAGTCAGAGATATGTAAAACTGAGCTAACCCTCAGTAATTTATTTGACCTCTGGGGCAGCATGCAAAGAAACCCATCTACACTGGTTATAATGCCAGCAACTATACTGTCACGATTAAGTAAATTAGACTGTTTCAGAGGTAAATATTAAAGCTTCATTTTTCCCCTTTAAAACTAGATTTTTACTTGATTTTACAGGACTGAACTCCTACAAGCAGACTGCTGCTGATGGGTGAATTCTTGAAATTTATTGTATTTAATTTGCTTTTCACATACGATTGATTTCTAATTATGTGCTCGACCTAAACCCAGCAGCAAAACTTCAATAAACGCTGTTTTCTCTGTTTTCTGGATTTTTCCGTATCAGCAGCAGTTGTGGCAACCTCCCCGTCCTGATTCCATCTCCTTTCTCCGTTTGAATCCGAGTCTTAGATCTGGCGTGAGCCCGACTCCAGGTAGGAGGCTAAAGTTGCTCAGAGGCACATTTTGTTTTTAGTTTTATTTTTTATAAACTGGGCAGAGCGAACACGCTCCAATCTCGTGTGTAAAGAAAAATATAAATGACTTTGCATAAACACATGCAGACATATGAGTGCATACTCTACATATGTATGTTAATGGTGATATAATGTGTGCGTATTATGCATGCAGATGACTCATAATCCAATATGTTAATAAATTAGTGTCACTGATTTGAATATTAAATGATGTTTTTAAATATATATGTGCAATTAGGTGTAGCTTTTATGGATTATGTGCTTATAGTTTTGAATACGATACGTTTTGGTACCTAAAAATATATTTCAAAAATAACAATTTGGAAATAAATATAGATGTTTCTTCACAGTAGATTTGTAGGTTTTGTAAATTAAGCATTGCTTTGATGTGTGAACACAAAGCTTATAAAGTGTTAATCGTTTATTTCTGATCAAAGACCACAGCAGTGGTTTTTGCTTGTTTCGTATGGAGTTGTGCTTGTGTTGCGTTGTTTGACAGGTGGGTGTATTGTTCACAGGTCTGAATGTGTATTTTCTGCATGTTTCCAGTGATGTTTTAGTCATTTTAGCTCACTGATTGGGTGGTTAGCGCCTCTGCTGATCAATTAACGCACAAATTAAATGAAAGAGTGACAAAAATGGGCCGAAATTTTCGAATCTGAGAAGACGATCCAGGTGGAAACACTCAGCACTTTCTTCAAAATGTTATAAGGTTGTATAAAGTGAAATATAACCTGCGTAGAAGCTCTGATTATTCCTGCACAACTGAACAGGCAAAACTGACACAAAGCACCTGCTTTAATTCGACATTTTACAAAACGTTGGACTTTTTTTTATTAAGTCGCACTATTAAGGTCAGCTCCCTTTTCAAAAATAAATAAAAGCTCAAACATTACACCACTGAAGGGTTTCATGGGAATTAAAGCTGCTTCCTCTCCTGCACTGCTTTGTATTTTGATGGTCTAACAGTACAATTAAGGTTTTTTTGGAAATTCAGCTCAGAGCAGACTTGGCTGTCAGGAAGAGTCTGTGTGTGTGTGTGTGGGAGGGTGTGTGTGTGTGTGTGTGTGTGTGTGTGGGGGGGGGGGGGGGGCGGGCAGAGATGAACTGAGGATGT
>VVHJ01000094.1:30544-54291 GCA_015107715.1 Tylochromis polylepis | reverse complement strand
CCATGCAACATGTATGGTATTCCACATAACCCAGAAAAACACACAGTTATTTGTGATTTGTTACTTGGGGGTGGTTGTCACTCACCTCCTGGGCCATAACCACCCCCAAGTAATTCATAAAATTCACACAACTCAACTACGGATTGGAAGGTTGGCCGTTTGATCTTTGGCTGCTCCAGTCTCTATGCCAAAGTATCCTTGGGCAAGATACTAAACCCAAGTTACTCCCAATGTGTTCATCAGAGTGTGAAGGTGTATGTGAATGTTAGATAGAAAGCACTTAGATGTAGAAAACGTGCTTGTATGAATGTGTATTTGAATGGGGGAATGAGGCATGTTGTATAAAATGCATTGAGTGCTCAAGCAGAGTAGAAAGGCGCTAAAGCATTAAACACTTATATAAAAATCAGCTTGATGTTTGTTAAAATAAAAATTTTGAAGAAATTAGTTGTTTTCTCATAAATTTACTAAATAAGTATATACAGAAAACTGTGATATTTTGGTATCCTTATTGAACATTGTTGCCCTTAGACGACAAACCAATTTCTGGTGGTAGGGTGGGGGATCGGGGACTACTTTCTTGATTCATATATAAACAAGGAGCCCCAAGCTCCCAAAAAGTAGCGTGAAATATTTTTTTCTCTGAAAAACAAAAATTCATGCCATAGAGGTTTAAAACTGTGCAAGGGATTGCTTCAGGTCCTGCAGAGATGATGTATTTCTGTTTGAATAACAGATCCATGAGTTATCGTGACAGCTACTGTTAAATTTAGAGTTGCATTAATGAGTTATTTATATTTCAAAGCATGCCACCAGAATTGTGGATTTGTGTGTACTACTCCTGGCCATGGTAGTGTTTGGGATGCCATCCAGCCAAGTTAAGAAAAACATGTTTGGCTAAGTGTGTGTGGGTGTGAGTGATGGTGGTGGGTGGGGTGTTTTTTGTTTTTTTTGCTGGAACCTACTGCTTTGGCAATTTGATGCAAATAAAAAATGAATGGGAAGACTGTGTTTCTTTCATGCACATTTGACAATGGTCTGGATTCACTTTGTGTGGGTGTGGCTACCTTTATTTATTCCAGTGAAGAATCAGCCAAGCTGCTGTGGAAAGTGTTCTTTTTTTTTCTTCAAATCTGATTAGTTTTACTGCAGCCAGCAGATAAAGAAAATTAGAATTTTTTTTCTGCACTGTATTTTCTTTTTGTGTGCAGTCTTTCCTCTGCTTTTTACAGCAGCATCTCAGAAAAACATTGTGATTTTCTACCAGTTTGCTACTGTTCTCTAAACTTTGATGCTGAGGAGGCAGAAAATCAGTGAGAGTGAGCAAAGACTAAAAAGTTGCAGTCCTGTAAAAACAGCAGTGGTGTTTCATGTGGAGCTGGAGCAGGACTCCTAGCCAAGATTGAACTTTTTGTAGACATTTTATCTGATTATTGTCAGACTGGTGCTCCATTTTTGCCAAGAATAGAACTCTGGGGTTTCTCTGATTATTTTTTTGTAAGTTTTCATAAGTTTACAGTTATAATTCGGTACACAGTTTTATCAGTGTACCAAATTTTATTATCATTATTATTCGTGCCATTTATCCACATCTTGTCTTCTTTAATTTGTTAGTTATAAAATCCGTAGTTCTATCAAAAAAGTAATTAAACCCTTATATAAAAAGAATTTTTTTCCCCTCTTACTTGTGTGTCTCAAATGCAGGAAGATAAATGAGATAAAGAGCAATTTAGCTGCAAAGTAAACATAGGCTTGATGTCTTATCCATCACTTTGCAAGTCATTTCTCCAATACACAATCTCCCCTTCTCACCCTTTCTCAGTCACCCTCTAGAGTGTCTGTCTCTCTCTCTGTGTCATTGAGTTGCAGCAATTGGAGGCCCTCAGGGTATTTACTGGGCTCGACTTAATGCTGTCAGACTGATGGGAGACATGTGATTCACAGATGAGATCTTGGCCCTGTACACTCAGCCTCCAACCACAGTCTCACACACACATTTTACACAGCACGTGCAGTCACGCTGGCAGAATGCAGACAGCAAGCACACAGACTACTGTACACACATTATGATCATGCGCTGTTGCACAAAGGCAAATGCATGCACACACACTCAAATGGTTAACCTGTTCATGCATGAGTGCGCACACTCCCACACACACAAACACACACCCTTGGGAGTCCCTCCTGACACCCTCAATCTGTCATAGCTAAAACCCAGAGGACCTCGTCTTCGAGTCAGGAGGGTCTGGACAGTACACTGAGCTCAGCAGAGTTTGAGCTAATCAAGACTGGCAATGACAGACTGCCTGCAATGACAGACCTTTTTTCGCTTTTACATATTTCACAGTTGAGGATCTCTCGTTTCTTTGGTTGGAGGCATGGAAAAAAGTTTGTCCTGGTGGGCAGCTATGGCTCGTGCCTAATCACGGCACTGAAGTCTGAATGCACAGAAAGCTCCGGGTTATTCAGTCATATTTAATGTTAATATATATAATTAGCAGATAAATAGTACAAAGCAGATTTTTATCTCAGCTTTCTTTCTGGTTCAGAGACAACAAAGGAACATATTTTATTATCACAGCAGGTCAACATTGTAAGCTACATGGTGTTATTTAATTGTTATAAAATGGTACGTTACGGCCTTTCAGTAACAGCAGAATGAAGAGCACTCATAATACATTCAGAAAAGCCTTCATTAATGACAGTTAAAAAAAAAAAAAGGCCAAAGGCATACATTGCAATATATAACCAAGAGGAGAATGTTGGCACATAGGATAATAAATTACTGTAATGAATATAAATATTTATGAATGCTATATTAGGTATAGGGAACACAAACAACATTTCATTGTTGGTTTAGGTCTTTCCATGTGAATGGGTGCTTTGGGGATTCCATGTGAAATTGAAAAATTTAGAAATGGTTGGACTTATCTTCTAAGGGTGCCTTACCCTCACTTCCTTAATAAATAATGCAATCACGCAAACAATGCTCTGCAGCTCCAGTGCTGCTTATTTGCCTTTATCCATAATAATATTCATCAGGCTTTTACTGTGTGTCAATTTTTGTTTTTTTTAATAAAGAAATACATTTCCCTGAATGCTGTCCTCGAACCGAGTGTTGTGCTTCTGTTCTGCAGATGACTTTGAGCCTCTTATGTTGCCCTAATAAAACATACATTTGTTCTTTCCTTCAGCGAGTACTGAGCGTCCTCTGTGACATCTGGACGTTCTCTGTGTTTGGTCCCAAGGACGGGTAGCCGCTGTCAAGTCCAAAGGCAATAAACATTCAAATAAACACCCGGGTCCTCAGCATTAGGCCTGGTAATTGACTGGATGCAGAGCTGGGAGCAGTGAGACAGATGTGACGGGAAGTAATCATGTGAGGAATTGACCCCCTTGTTAAATGGTGTCACTCAACCTCTTAAAATCCGATAAACAAGTCAGTAGGCCTGCATGAGATCTATACCCTTATCAGGGTTGATTTTCCTGCTGCGTAAATAGGTCAGTGGTTAAATGTGACCCCTGACTTTATAATAAGAGATGCCTTGAACTTACAATTCACCCTTAACGTTGAATATCAAAGTTCCACAGTGCTTTTAGATAAAACTTTGGACTGTAGTTATTAAGCAAATTATTTTTCTGGTAAAAAAAAAGGAAAAAAAAGAAAAAAAAGTTATTTGAAAAGTAAATTCCAACCCTTTGTTGCTGTTAGTTTTGTTACTATTCCTTTATGTCCATCCAGGTTTTCTTTTGTTTGAAATTTACAGTATTACAAGATTTGGAAGCTTCATCTATACAAGAAACCTTGTAAGGCTAGGATAAGGCTGTACTTTGTGCTAAATGCTAAATCAATGGGCTAATTAAAATGGCCAACTAAGATGGTAAAAAAGCTAAGTTAGACGGATGTAATGTTTACAAAGTTTACCATATTAGTTTAGTGTAAATACCGGAGGGAATTCATTAAATTAAGACGAATGAATGGCTCCAAACAGTTGCTGAGACATTGGCGAAAAAGCCAAAACACCATGCTCCTGGAGGAGCTGTAATTAGATGAGTACCAAAGTCATTAAGAGTCTTCTGAGAACTATAAAGGATCAGGCCAACATTTCAGCACAGTCCAAATGTCTATTGGGACATTATGTTTGCACTAAAGGTGCAGACTAACAGACCAACATTGCCATCAGTAGAGCCACACAGTTAGTATAGCCTAGCAAGACACATCAAAATCACTGACCGTTTAGGGGAAGAGAATGAATTATACAGCCAAAGTGATTATGCATGAGATTCCTAGCATAATATTAGTCAAATAATCTAAGATAACATAAACCATAGCATGCACAATCTGAGCATGCAGCAGAGAGCCTGAATGACTCTCATAACTTTCCCAATATTGTCAATACTGAGGCATATTAGTGCAAGAAACTGATGACTCCATTGGTTAAATTTGGCTCCGGCCCTTCTCTCCTTGACTCACTAAATGAGCCGAGTGAAGGATGTTGTGCTCTTCTGCATAAACGCTCGCAGCAAAATAGAGTTTATTAAGACCCATAAAAAACAACATTAAAATTCACAACCAAGAGAGCGTCGCCTGACCCCTGGAGAATGATAAATTAGCTTGTGTTGCTCTAGTAAAACGACCATTTTATACCTTCATCTTCCCCCCGGAGCTGCTTCCCCTTCAGTGTGGCAGCACTGCAATGGGCCCTGGACCGAGAGGCTTTGGCATTGAGGTTTTTCTCAGATGATGCTGATATCCTTCTGCTGGCTTCTCTCGTGAAAGGAAATCAAATGATATTTTATTCAGCTATAGGTCTGCTTCTTGCATTTATTGTGCTACTGGAAGTGAGCAAAGCGTGGAGCACATTTCTTTACAATTCCGAATTAAAAACTAAAGTGTCTAGTGGTGTAATAGAAAGCAAGAGTCAAGCAAATAAAAAGTCTCTTGAGAAATCTCTTGGTTGATATGATCTGTTTAGGGCCCATTTCACTTATACTTTTGATTGTATTCTACCTTTAACTTACCATTGAGAAAGGGCTTTCTGCAGCCCGTTCTGCTCTGCTTACCTGGCACAAGCTGCTGAGTACAGCCACCTCCTCATCATTAGTTTGAGGGATGGCTAAATAGATTTCCTGTGACAGTGGCATGCCAATTTCCCACAAGCAAAACATGCATGTGTCTGAGCACCATTTGAGAGGGGATGGAGGGGAAAAATTGGTCCTTAATATAAGAAGTTGATTATATAAAATAAAAGCAATGTTGTTAGTACAGTAAGTTGTGTTATTCTGTATCCCTCTCTCAACATGTGAAGCTGTTATTTTGTGAGAGTCTACCTTTAATGATGCTCTGCTCACTAACCAAAGTCCCTTGCGAATCATCACTAGCAACTCATTAGCACTATGCTAAGCTAATGGATCAGTAAATGGATTTTTATGTGGGCATAAATGCTAATTCGCTACACTGCGGCGCCGTTCAACAATGCTGTGTTTAGCAAGACAGTCTGAGCCTCGAGGGTGTGTTTGTGTCTCATTAGGCTCGGCCAGGGATCCATTGTGGATGGGGAAGACTCAGCAGCAAAACTGAAATACAGCGACGAAGGCCCGCAGTGCTGAAGCACTTATCCCTTGTGCTGCTCCTGATGGTTTTATTCAAGAGGAAAAAAGATATCCCACAAGTGCTGACACAATTGCTTTTTTAAAAGCACAAAAACAGCCAGTAAGATCAAGTGTCAGGTGTTATTGTGTTACATGGTGGTTGCTGCTAGCTGGGATTCACATAGACACACACTAAAGGCACTTGATAACACTTGAGCTACGATATAGCTGAGGGAAAAAATGCTCTCATACAAACATGACGAGTTTTGCCCCTCCACTGATCCCACACTAGTGTTATTCCATGATGGGCAAACATTTACTGCATGGGTATCCAGCTGTAGCTACAATACATAGCATCACTTTTTTATGCGTCAATTACTGGGCAATTCCCAGAGCTAATTGGGAAATGTAATCATATTTTATGGCTGTAATCTGCATTGAGAAGTGATCCTCTATGAAGTTCGTATCTGCTGTTCCAAGCAACTACACATTATAACACATATATAATAAGTGACATCAGAGTTTCTTCAAACCTTTATCACACTCGATTTCTCCTTTTAAAAAATGTTAGATAATCATAAAAATGATGTAAAAGTCATATTTTTATAATATGAATATAAGGCTGAGTTCACATTACAAAGAATTTTTAGTCTGTCACAGTAGCTTCCTGACAGTTCACTGGTGTAGTAAAGGTTTTCTGATATCCAGTGAAATACTGTGCTGTAGTGTAGATGGAATGGAGAAAAAATACCACATTTGTTGATCCCGACAGAGGCCTACATCCAAAACCCTGAGACAGCAAGACATATAATCAAAGTGGAAGGAAGCAGCAGCGGCAGGCCTTGTTGAAAGAACATCTCTGAGTGGGAGTTGAGTGGGAATATTGGCTCAGCAGCAACCGCAGAAACCACATGCCTCAGTCTTTTTACAGCCAGGTGGAACACCTAATATTCTTGATGGTACTAATGCTACATTATGACCTAGAAATATCACTCGCAGTGAGCCAATAAGAAAAAACAGTGCCAATTCATAAATCAATAATAGCAAGGCAAAGCATTTTGCAAATATATTACTTCAACTTGTTTTTACATTTCTTTAAGATTTCCTGGAAAGATCTCAATGCAGAGAGAATACAGTAGAGCCGGTTGACTCAGGAGGCAGAGTGGGGGCATCTGCTGATCAGTCCACTGTTCCACTGCCCGCATGTCAAACTGTCCATTACTGGGTGAATAAAGAATAAAGTTCTGTGTGTAGGCTGTAGTGTAAAATTTTTTGAGTGGCCAATAAGATTAGAAAAACACTAAATGAATTCCAGTCTAGAGCCACAGTTGTATAGAGTTTAATTAGTTCTACAGTAATTAGCAGGAAAGGCTGGTCTTAAGAGAGATCTACAGTAAAAATCTGATGCATTTACGCTTTCGTACTTTACTCTCCATATATACAGTACGGTAGACAAATTATCACCTAAGTGGCTTTTGCTGTGACCAGTATACGCAAGGTCATGCTGGCTTAGCAGTTAATTAAAAATACTTACAAGCACTTAAATTTAAAACTGTCTTTAGTTTTCCATTAATGAGGACGTTTTATAGGCCTGTGGAAGAAAAGCAAAAGCCTCATGGAATTTATAAAACTTTTCAGTATTTTATGTATAATGGGTTAAGTGGCTCTGAGCAATTAAGTTAATTGAGTAGGCATTAACATTTGGTAATTACATATTAAGCAGGGGTATAAGAGAGTATTTAGTTCCTTAACAATGCCTTAGGGGTATGCATTGTTTTCATATAGCCACACAGCTCTGAGTAAATTGTCGCATGAAATAAATCATATTAATATTTACTCTGCGTGTTTTAATTGTGAGAAGTGTGGGAAAATTTCTGATGCACCTAGCAATTATATGCAATTATAACTTGTAGTGTTATATGTCAATACCCACATGACATATTGTGGAATAATACTGGAATAACAAAGACATATGCCAACTTTTGTAAAGCGATATGCTGCATAATGTTATATAATGAATAACTCAGCTGTCTGTAATGAAATGAAATGTCACAGTTACTTCAAGAACAGTATTACACAATGCATTCAATATTTTTTTCATTATTATCATAATTTCTCTCATATACTGTTGTTATGTCATGTTCAGAGAATAAAGACCCTGTATTTTTTGAGCTAGTCTTTTTTTTTTTAAAATAAATGCCATCTGAGAAATACAAATATAATATCTATATACATTATATACATGTGTTGCCAGGTAAAAATCAGTCACAAAGATGATACAGCTCCATAAAGATCCTTGTTGTTGCTTGGCTGCTAGAAAGTGAAAGTAGTGGTCAAAAAGCACAACTTTTACTTTGAAGGTTGCAAAAAGTTGTATGATGGTGCACTAAAAACCTCTTTGAGACTGTTTTGGTTACAGTTGTGGCCATCAATAATTTGTATACAAAATACCAACTTGTCTGCAAACAGTTGCCAACTACTTGCTAAGTGGTGGTGAAATTATAAAAAAGGGCGCAACCTGGAAATGGACACCACGTGCTGTCAAAGTTAGCCAAAGTGTCAAAGTGTTTGCATCCATGTCTGGCATCCTTCATGGAAACTATGAGCGACTGCAGTAATGTGCTATTAACCAAAGCAATCGCAAGGAGGTTTTTGGTGCAATACCGTCTGTGAATGATTTCACCCAGTGATAGCCAGCAACCTCTAAACAACAATACACATTTTTCCCTAGCAACTGGAGGCTGCCAAGGGGCTGACAACCAGTCTCTAGGCCTGTGTGACTGAGGCCTTACAGGACTTACTTTGATGATATGTTCTGGCATAAATACCTGTCAGATTTGGACATTTTACAGATCCTAACCACTTAAAAGGCAGAGGAGGTTTATGTATCTCCATCTGTTCATATCTGTCATTGAGTAAAATCCATAAGTGTTACTGTCCTGCTTAGAGTCACTGCAGCAGCTCCTGCACTGACACTGAGGCAAAACAAAGGGACAATTTACGGTGAGTGCCAACCATAGAAGTGATAAATAAAGGCAGCATGAAATCAAAGAAATGGGATCAGGTGGAAATTGGTATTTTCTCACAACACAGAAGACTGTGTAGTGACCTGGAAAACACACACACGCAGACCAAATGCACAGTCCACAGCTTCTGGGAGCAGACGCTCTCTTTATATTCTCAAATGAATACATTAAGATGGAGATGTACAGGGCTTTGCAGTACAAAGAAATGAAAAAAAGGGGAGCAAGGAGCAGGCACATTAACCGGAACACCTGTACATTATAATGCAACCAACTGCAATCACCCCTAGTAAAGTATCACCGTGAGGATTATTATTTTTGCAAAATGCTCAGAGAGATGTTAATTCATCTGCAGACCATAGCTCGATGTGTTTGGAATGTGTTTTATTTTATTTTTATTATTTTGGAAAAACTATTACTGGCGTTCATGTTATTGTGTCCACTTCTTCTGCTTCTCTCAGACTGATGCCTTTTGTGCTACTGCTCCTCTATAACTCCTTAGAGTAAGACCCACAGAACATAAAATACATTAGTTGGATATATATCTATATGTATGTATGTACATAATTTTAAATATATCAAGCATTTCTCGGCAAATAGCACATCTGGCCAGCCAAAACATTTCATATCAAAATATAGTCAGTTTAGACAAGGATTCGGAAATACATTTAATCACACATAAACTGATTTTAATTACAGAATTTTAACTTATGTGACAATACTGTTTCAATTTCAGTTTCAATTATATTTTATCCCCAATATAAATATCTCTATGTACTAAAGAAAAGACAAGAAGGAAGAAAGGAAAAGGCAAACCCAGGATTAAAATGAGATCCAACATCTGTAAAATCCCAAATGCTTCCTTTTTGCCAGATGGTGAGCTCTGGTCTGGGCGTGTCCCAAAAATATACAAGAGTATGAATAATGCATCGGATATGACTTATTTCACAGTGTATCTCTGGATGTTCCTACCCACTCACGCATACAGAAACGCATACACACACAAGCACACATGTACTCACATATTCATACACAGACAGATGCAAACATGCACCCACACTCGTGCGCCCACACACACACACACAAACAGTATAGATCATTAAAACAAGCCAGGGGTCCACATCTGCTAAATGCTCCCAGTTGTGTGTACAAGATGTGTGAGGTTCATTGACAAAAACTACTTTTCTAGTCTATGTTGGCACCACATAAAAAAACACAAAAAAAACAAAAAACATAAGGTAGAAGCTAAGTCATCCAAAATGTCCACATTTCACCATTATGATCTCCATTCAGTGAGCAAAGACAGTCAACTCATTTGTTGTCTCTTCTGTGACTTTCATGCTACTTCATAATGTCCGTCCCGTTATGTGTGTGCAGAGACATTGGCGCCTATGGCCTTGTAAAAATTTCACCCAGCCAAATGAGAGAAAGGTGTTAAAAGCTAGAATCCAACAGACAATATGGCCTGGCTCAACCTCAGTAAAGTCACGACTCGAGCAATGAACTGTCATTAAAGAAACTTGGCTGGAATATAACCTTGGATGGCTTCATGGCGGCGATTGTAAAGAAGATGAAGGGGCTGACTTTTGAAAGGCCTTGTGACAAGTCTAAATCAAGCCACAAAGGTATAAAAAGAATCTTCAAGGAGCTGTCCCCTGCAGATTGGGCAGCGGCAGACAACAAGACAAAAAAAAGAAAAGAAAAAAGAAAGGCCAAATGCTTCAGTGAATTTTCCACTGGTTGTTCTGGGGTTTTTTCACAGGGTTTTTGCTCCATGATTAGTCCGTGAAGTTGGGTGCGATGAAAGTTCAATGCTGATGTTGTTACCATGCTGCTCTCGTGGAGTTTTCAGGCGTGTCAGGTCTCTCACTGCGATGACTGGAGATGTTGTGGGTTATTTTATTTTTTATTATTGAAGGTCAGAGCCGATGTTTTGGGAGCCTCATTGGTGAATGGACAAAATATCTGGGTGTAATGACTGGCCTCGGTTACTTTAGTAATATAAATGTCAATGAACCTGCAGCAGAGGAAAGAAAGACAAAGACAGGCATAAGACACTAATTATGAAGTTAGGTCGTTTCATGAGCTCCTTTCAGCCATGCGCCTTGTCATGCAAATGTGCAGACCATTTTCCGTGTTGTGTAGTGTTTTGAATTTTATGTCAAATTTCAACATTTTACATAAACCTAATACTATCACATTACTATATGGCAGCAGCACAAAGCAGCCTTTGGTGTCTCCTTTGCCCTCCTGTGAAAAATTAACTTTTTACTTTAGTAATCTAAATTAATTAGCAGATCGCTAGTGTAGTAGTTTACACACTTGTCTAACAAGCAAAAAGATCCCTGGTTCAATCCCGGGAGGAGACACAAATCCCTTTGGGGTAGTGTCAGTAAGGGCATCCGGTGTAAAAATCTGCCAAATCAAACATGTGGAGCTACCTGCTGTGGTGACCCCTTGTGAATAAGGGAGCAAGTCAAAAGCAGCTTGAATTAGATCACGGTTCCTGCGCACAGAGAAAAAAATAAACGCAGTCTTGTTTTTAATCATGTAACAACTTAATTAGCGTTTTCACTTCGCTAAAAAAAAAGGTGCCCTGATTTTTTTTTTTTTAGGGCATTCACTGCCTAACTGTGAGTATCAGAAGCACCTTTTCTTGGTGTCACATTTTTGTCAGGGCCAAACTGCAGTTCCTCATTATTTTTTTAACCAAAAACAAAAGCAGTTTAGTTAACAACAAAAACAGCCAATATACAGATTCAAAGGTGTTGAAGGAAAAAAAAACTGCTTAGAATCAAGACCAGCACCACCACCACCCACCGACTTCTCTCCTTCCACTTCATTTTTAATATTTTATCCACGTCAGCTCCAGAAAAACACTTTACATACAGAATATGAGCAAATTATGACTTAAACGAGAGACTCAAAGTAAGGTCTTGTCATTCTTTGCTCATGCATTCTCTGACATTATGAAAACAGGCATCAGGACTCTGCTTTAGGCACACTTCAACATTTGTTTTGTTAATTCCATCAAATAAATGACAAAATTAATGAGGAATGTATTAATGGAGTGTCCCTCACACTCAGTGGTAAGTGATTTATGCTTTGACATCCATCACTATGGAAGCCTGTGAGGGAACGGGAAACACTTTTTTTCCTGGATATAGTTACCTTTAAAAAAAAAAATCGCTATTGCTTCCAGTGAATAAACACAGCACTGGTGTGACTCCACAGTTAATTATGCCACGTCTAAAAGGTAAAAAAAAAAAAATCTAATTGTATGAGTTATGTGAAGGAATGGGTTCATCTGTCATATATTCTTTTCTAGGTGGAATACATTTCACCTGCGGTGAAATTCTGCAGTTAATGGCTTAATTTAGCCAATCATTTGATCAAAAAAACCATTTGAATGATAATAGAATTCTGCCATGAATATGTTATATGGATGAATCCATAAATGTTAATACATAAATGATTCAGGGTGACAGTGGACAAATGTGACACCCCAGGACTGACCATATAAATCATTCAGACACTTAAATATGAGTTGGCAAATCCACAAAGAATTGCACAAATTCCCAGGGCTGGCAAATAAATATTTATGATGCCCCCAATCCCCCCTTTTCTCCCCGTCTTTGGTAATTGTGCGTGATTCATTTTGTTTTCTCAGTGGAAGAGGGAAAATCAGTCTTAGAATATTGGCTATGAGACACAAGGCATGCAGATTCTAAATGCCTGTTTTGTTTTTGGGTTTTTTTTTTCTGCAGAATATAAAAGGTTCACAGATATTCAGTCAATGTTCTCCGGAGAAGAATTCAGTTTAGTCGTTGGTTCATTTCCTTGTTTTTGAGAGGAGGGAAGTTTCCGGATGTGAAGGTAACCTCAGTCAGGCTAACTTGCTACCGACTCCAGTTTACCAGCTGACTTTAAAACAAGTGGTGCTGACTTAGAGGGATCTAAAGTGTAATTCTTTTCTTCTTCCTTTTTGAATCTATTGTGAAATCTTTTGTAGCTTTCCTCTTGGTTATTGAAAACATTCTCCCATGTAGACATGCTTTCGATGTATGTCCTGAGAGAAAACTGAACTTGAACTTGAACCTTGAAGTAGCCGCTCCCTTTGATGTAACCACAGAGGGGCTCTTTAGTTTCAGTTCTTATGCACTTCAAAAAACTGCCAATAACTCATTGCATTGTTACATCAAAGTGACTCAGAAATTGTACCAGACCCGGACCTTTATTCAAGCTCGCTATTGAACGCATTACTGGAAAATACACGATGAATTGTGTTTGAGGCACAGCCTCTTTTATTTGCTGCTTCTTTTCAAAGTTAGTATTTGTGCTTTCTACAAGATGCAACAATCAAAACATCCTTGGCTTCTTCAGATGAACTGGAAACAGGGTTATGCACTCAGCATGCAAATTATGCAAAATAGTAGATCATTACAAAACTCATACTTGCTGTTTTTCCTCTGCATCCTACGACGGCTCCTTGGGCAAAGGCTGGAAAAGAAAAGCAGAAGGTCACCAAGGAAGAGAGGGACGGCCTTCATTTTATTCAGCTTTCCCTCAGCTTACTGGCCTTAGACGCAGAGCAGCATATGTCCATTTAAAAGCACAGATGGCACATCTTCCAATTATATCTAAGGCGAGACGAAGGAAGCTGAAGGTTATTTTGTTCTCTACCAGATTTTATGACCTCCGAGGACACTGCTTCTCCCCTCAACCAGAAAATACGATCAAGTAATGGCCAACCATCATCTGCATTAAAGAGCAGAGGACCTCTCTTTTCTTCCATCAGTGGCATCACACAATTTTCTTTTTTCATCACATTAGCTGTGAGGCAGGGTGATAAACAGTGTTCCACTTTATTTCTTTGTGAACACAACTTCTTGCCGCCCACATTCATCTTAAGGAGGACACGACAACATGCTGTTTTCCCCTCGACCAGAAGAGAGATACAGCTTCCTTGCTTTCTTAATATTGGTGAATGAGCCACTTTTGTGCAGATAATGACTCGGCTAATCATAATCAGAAAGCTAATGGTCTGTTTAGCCAATCAGAGGAGCTAAGGCGAGACGGCTGTCTGAGCTGTGCATTGGCATTCCCAGCAGCCGCTGCTCTCCCCTCGGCTGTGCCAGGCTCGCAGCACCGAGGCAGACTTGGTATTCCGCTGCCTGCTCGGCCGGTCCTTCTGTGATCTGTCTCTCTGTCTGTCCGACCGGCCGACTGGCCCCCGCGCTGTCGAAGAAATTCAGTCCTCTGAAGAGGCGCTGCTCCATCACACCTCTCCAGCAGCATGTCATCTAAATGCTAAGTACTTCCACCGCATCTTTAAATCAAAACAAGAAAAGAAATGAGCACGGGGGGCGAGCGGTTGGTGGGAATAAAAGCTTATAAGGGCACAATAGAATCTGCCAAGCAAACCCTTTTTGATTACATTCATTTTCAAAGGAGAGGAAATGTGGGAGGGGAGAAACTGAGTGAATAAGCATGAGAAACCTAGAGACCCTGTTATACCTTTAAATGTTTGAGGAATGCAGAGAAGGCATGGTTTTTGCCCCCAAACATTCCCTCAAAGAATATCATTTTGTTGTTTGATTTCACTCCAAACATCATCATATATGTGCCTGAGCCATTAGGACTCCCTCCCGCTCCCCTGTCTCCCCGTCTCAGCCCAAGTCTTAGCCATCGATTGGAGCGCTTCCTGAAGTCAGGGCAAGTGCTGAGGCGGCAGAAGCGGCCAACACTATTAACTGCTCCTACTAATTAAAAGGGTAACAAGGTGAGTTTGGCCCCATGGGACAACTGTGCAAGAGACGGAGCCGGCTGTTGGCCTGCCATGCACACCGGTAAACAGTGCTTAGCGCCTATGGTGTTTACAAGACAGAAATCCAAGGACATCGAAGACATATTCATCTCCCGCCGGCACAAAGGATGGGGGAGATTTACAGATAAAGAGTGAGCGAGAGAGAGAGAACGCACACTAACAAGCGCTTTGCTAATTGCTTATGTTGTGGTGAAATTGAAACATTTGGACCTCGTCTCTGAGCTCGGGGTGCCCTCGTTTCATCATCTCTTGTAAACACTGAGCACTGTGCATAAATGATAAAGTTTCCCAGTTCAAATAAGGTGCGCAGTGTGGATCTTTGAGAGGGTGCCAGTGGAAAAAAACAATATTAAGGGATTCAATTAACATCGTTCCTTATCATCAACACAACATATTTTACGATCAAAGTATTTTTGAGATACAGTATACCTCGCAAAATAAAATCCTCAGCGAAGGTAGTATTGCAACTCGCAGAAACCTCTGTAGCCAAGACGAAAAGCCACTGCAGGCATGGCAGACGGCTTATTTGCTCAGTGCTCAAGGGGAAACAATGCAGAGACTGCATATTTGGTGGCACTTTGAGCTGCAAAATTGTCACCAACAGCACAGCCTGCCATAACAGAGAGAGGTGCGATGCTGCGCCATCACTGCAGTAACGAAGAATCTTTCCCCAGGGGTCTCTCCTAACAAGTGGACTCCTGCACAGGACTTAGCTGGATTCATCAACTGGAGCCTCAGAAAGGTCCCAGTCATAACAATTCACTGGAGCTGCTGCTGTTATTAGCCAGAGCTTACTGAAGAACCTGTGTGGATGGTTCACACTCATCGTATGAGCCTGATGTACTGAAGCATCAGAGCATCACACCCAGAGCTGTCTCAGAGGAAAAAAAACCTGATTAGTTACCAAGCAGCAGGTTCTGTTTGCTGCTTTATTTCTGATGTGCCATCTGCAGAAAAAAAAATCTTTATTTTTCAAATCTTCTAATTAAGTTTTGCTCTTTAAAGCTGGATTTAATGAATTTATACACAACAAGCTATAGCCACAAAACACAAAACTTGAACTATGTGACACATGCAATCGCTGCAGAGAATCACAGATTCATGTATTCACTTATGAAAATGTTAAATAAAAGAAAACAAAATCAGAATTCATGTTCAGTGCAAAGTATAACACAAATCAAGCGCCTTTTAACAGCCTGCGTATTGATTTTGATGCTGTAAAGAAATTCATGAGGGCCCCAGAGAAAGATGATAAGACATTTAAAGTTTGAAATGCTTTGCAAAAAGGCCAGCTGGAATATAAAGTCTTTACCATCAGCTAAAACTTTACTAAGCCATTATATTGTGCTTTATATTAAAGTATTAAATGCAAGAGGTCTGAATGTTTCGTGAGTACATATGCTGGTGAAAAAGTGTCAAAAATAAAAAATGTATATTATATAGGTTGATGGTGCAGCATGCATTATTACAAATAACAACATATTAACAAACGTACTTGAATTGAAAAATACCACAATACTTGAAAAACAATATTCTGTGCTACTAAATCAGCATTTGAGTAATTGTATTTGCTTTCTACCACTGGAAACAGGCCTGGGGTTTGTTTTGAGGATGACTACAGCATTTTAAATTAGACAGAAATGTTAGCTTGTAGCTGGGTGCATCATGGGGCTGCAGCACTGAACAATTTATTAAAAATACATACACAAAAGATCCAAAGGGCTCAAAAACATCCTAGTTTTGAAACGGGATGCTGCTGAGCCTGCATGTCCGGTGTACGTGAGGGCTTTTCTGCATCACTGTTACAAAAACCCTGTGTTGGTGCCCTTTGGCTTTGACGAATTTACACCAGACAGAACTCTGGAGGCAGGCAGCGTGCAGGCTAAAACACAAATGGCAGTTCAAAGCTTGCCAATGAAAGAACTTCAAATAGGGGAGCCGGGTACAGTGTGCTGAAAGTGACAGCAGAAGGGACCACATTCACTCTGGACTGAAAAGAGAAGGGGGCAACATGCGCCTGGCAAAGTCAAACTGACAAAAGAGCTCTTTAATAGATAATGGCAGTACCAGAGGAGGCAAAAACAAAAACACAATGTGTTACTTTATTATAGCATGTAAATGAATACCACAGGAAACACTATAAACTGAGAATGTGATCATGAAGCGTCCTGCAGAATGCCTGCACAATAACACAACACCTATGATAACACAAATGGAAAAAGAAATGGAATGGTGGGAATATATTAGCTGTTTCTCTGTTTTCTGAACATCTCTATCAATCTAGCCTATTTCAATACATTTTCGGCATCACTCCCCATGCTATCTGCTCAAGACTGATGATCGTGCCGCAGCGTGCGACAAACAGATGAGGAGAAACCAAAGAAGCGCATTTTTCTTTTCCGCTTGATAAATAGGAGATCTGCAACTGAAACTGAAATAAATAGTATATTTGCTTATCAAGTGTAACCTCTGTGTACTATGCGTTTGCTTGGCAGGGGCACCCAAACGTTTGAACATCAGTCATTTTATAAATGTACATCCAAAGGCAAAGCAGCCCGGCTACAGTGTGTTATCCCCGATGAGCCAGAGAGAGCCTGTCAGATACAATATGACAGGAGTACCGTCAATTCACAAGCAGGAATGGATATGAAAGCCTGGAGGTGGGCCAGTAAAACATAAAAGCTAGACCCCATGCTCTTTTGTCTGATGTATGTATCAAAGAAACAACAGCGGCATGTTCATGTCATTCGATTATGAGTGAATTAAAAAGAATAGTTTTAGATTACAGATTACAGATTTCTTGTGGCAGACAGCAGTACTACTACAAAAACAGTGAAAGTTAAACCCCGTTTCTTTCAAACGAGCACAACTAGAATTGATTTCAATAATTTGCTTTTGCATTATTGTTGGAATTTTACTTGCTGCTGCACAGAAATTAAATAATTTCGGCACTGAATGAGACTGAAAGCCAGCAGAGCAATGAAGGACATGGTGCACAGCATGCATATCTAATATCTGGAAATGTTTCAGGCCTGGTTTTTCAGTGCAGTTTGAAAATGCAAACATTTCTCTAATGACAACCAGTTGTGATTTTCGAAATCATGATTTTCTTTCTGTAATAGAACTGAGACCATTTTCTATTACTGGGGGAACATTTTACTGTATGTTTCCTTCGGAGCCTTTGGCGCAAGCAGTTGCTATTAAAAAAAATAACCTACTTTACTTCACTTATTATGCATTTTATTTGGGCTAAACTAATGCTGCTGGTCACAGTGCTACAGCACCTAATCAAAGAGATTCCATCATCACAACCACCTTTATATAAAGATGGTGCCCCACTGAGAGTGAGTCTGTTTGAAGATATTCCAGAGGCGACAAAGAAGAAAACAGAAAAGAAATAATTTACATAACCTAAAAAAATACAATCAAATCACATAAAATACAAGTGCAAAGTTATATGCTAATGAAACTCCAAGTAAAACTAAACACTGAAGGACCTCTTGAAATGGAGCTTTTATTCTCAGCAGGGCTAGTTGTTTTGATAAAGATTTTATAGCAACTAAGGCGATTATAAAGAGTTCTTATAAAAATGTAATTACATATACAGATGAAAGACAGGCGGCTAATATGAGCCTTTAGCACCAGCAGCAAGCTCTGCTGCATTTATTTGTCTTTTGAAAACTATTTTACAGAGTATTGTGGCTTAATGCAGCTTGTGTGTTTGACATATATACTCTTTTTTTTTTTTTCTACAGAGACAGCACTTCACTATAATAAATCAAAACAGCCACTGTTTTTGGTTTGTTCTTGTTCTTATTCTTTGTGTTATTGTTGCTTCGGAGACAGCTATGACATTTTTAAAGAAGGCTACATTTAAATGACTGTGAACATGTCTTGTATATGCCTTGGTTTATTAATTCTTTTAAAAAAGAAAAAGGCTTCTATGTTCTTCTTACTGTGAATCCTAACAAACCCAAAAAGACATCAATTTAGGACATCTCTCAGTACTTCCTGACCTTCACACTTTGTCTGTAACACCTAGACGCTGCCTCCAACTGAAGACATAAATCTCAGCTCAGCTCAAAACTGCACAGCTACATTGAATATCGTTGTAATTTTAGGAAACTCATACCCTAAAACAGGAGTAAAACATGGACTGTATATTGAGGTCTTGTGACAGTGTAGGATCAAGTGAATAACTAATCACTCAGCCGTAGAGACCATATGACAACAACCAGTTGAGAGGGAAAAATGAGTATTCCTCAACTAGGTGCTGAAAATCTCAAAATGTTCGATTGCGTTGCTTGCTAGCAGATTGCAGTGGTTACCTGTAGTTTGCATGGAACATGCCACCTTGTCTGCAAACAGTAAGCAGCTGCTCTCTGAGCATTAGTAAAATTGTGAAAAATAAGATGCAAAGCAGAAATAGACTGTTTGTCTTTAAAGTAAAAGCTGTAAAGCTGTTTGAGGCACAACTTTTACTGTGAAGGAGAAACGTTCCCTGTTTCCAGAGTGTTTGCAGATGACTTGGCGTCCATCATGCAAACTACAGTCAACCGCTCTAATCTCCAAGCGAGCAAATCAATGATAAGGACGTTCTCGGTATAGCACCACTTTAGCGACATCCACAAACAGGTCAAAAATCGGTCAGGGAATGCATATTTTTCCCTCGTGACTGGTGGATATGTCATGTCCAACATGGTAGACAAAGAAAGAGTCCAATATGGTAGGCTAACTAACACTAATTAGCTAATTATGCTGGAAGCGTGCTCACCAAATTAGAGTGCAGATTTCTTAGATGGGCTGTCAACTGCTCAGCAAGTCATATTAGCCTATATGCTAGAAAAGACATTCAGTCCAGTGATTTAGATTAGTTGAGGTGAAACCTTGTAGCTACATGTAGCAGGTAACTGCAAGCTTTCACATGTAGCTACAAGCTACATGTAGCAGACTACTTGTAACCTACTTACTAATTGCATAATTTGGGTGCTACTCTCAGTTTTGGTGGTCTATGAGCATATCTGGCTGTGGTGTATGGCAGGCTGACTTAAAATAAAATGCACTCTCTGTGCTTGTGTTAATGAAAGAGTAAGTGCCCATGAAAAAAAGTGTGTTATAACTGTATAATAATAATACTTCTGGCACAAGAATGAGGGTCTGGAATGTGGCACAAGAGAATGATATTTATCTGACTTTAGCTTCACCTGTTATTAGGATAATTCATTTTTGGTGGTTATCATGAGATTTATTATGTATATCATGTTCTACCTGTAGGGCTGAGATAATCCCACCTGCTTCTTGTGCTATTTGAATAATTCACTGGTATAAATGAAATCAAATACACTCAGAAGAATTTTATTCACTGGAAAGGTGAAATGATGTCTCTGTAGTGTTAGTTTTCACCAGCTGTTGGGAAAAATAGAACATCATTTGAGATAGATGACATGCTTTGACATTTTTTGGCAGTGCACCTGAGGCTCACTTGTACTGTTTTTTTGTTTGTTCCTATTTGGACACAACATCCTTTTCTAGCCTCTTACACTAATGATTCCAAGCCATACAGAGAACTGTCATCTCTACCGCCGGTCTCCAAAGTCACCAACTAATCAACAATTTATTTCAAGAAGCTGCAGAGAAATAGTTGTGTCCCTGACAGAGCTTGCGAGTGTGTTGGGCTGCCTTTGAGAAGCAAGCTCATTAGAAGTCTGTCTCTGGTCAGATGGGCTGCCAGCACAGCAGTGACCATGGTGACACATGACTTGGCTGCCTGGTCCTTTGTCGTAGACACTGAAGCCTTTATAACTGAGGTGCTAGCAAGTGTTACATAACGACACTGTGGAACTACATCATCTGTCCATGTAATTTTCTCACTTCTTATGAAAGAGGTGAGAATTTGATAACTCCTTCATAACTGGACAGGAACATTTGTACTGACACTGTGCCAAAAATCCAGTTTTATCTGTTTGTTTTGCCCTTTGGTGTCATATTTGGAATGTTTTCTAGCCAAACACCTGTTTTTCTTTGCTCTATTTCTCATAAAGGCACACCTTTTACTTATTCCATCCTGTACAAATCAAGATTTTTGTGTCATGGCATCCTTTCAAAAAGCCTGCAGTGCTAACTGGGTATGATGTCTTTATGTTTACAGCAACACTGGCAGGACTACACAGACTCCGCTGGCTTTTTTTTTTTTTTGCCATGGCTGACGCTGGAACAAAGAGCACATAGCTGGAGGAGGGCCACCAGAGCAGAAAAAAAAGAAAATGCTAAAAGAAAAACATGCAAGCTTCTCTGACCTACTGGGTCTCAGTGTGTGTACGTCTGTGTGTATGCTGTTCATTTTGTAACCCTCCTCATTTTGGCAAAAAATGCCCAACTACAACCGGTCTAATCCCCTCCAGGCCACACACTAGCCCAGCAGTGACATTTGTTGTGTGGGTGTAGGAAGATTTTTTTTGTATTTTTTTTCCCACCAGCCATCGCGTTATTGTTTGTGGGACGAAATGCGCATGAAACTGCAGTCTCACTATGATCAAATCAGGATTTCGAGTACTTACATTTCATACTTTAAGCTCCCGCTAGCCTGTGAAGTAACAATATTCAGGAAAATAGTCCTATCTTTTTTTTTCCGCACCAAAGAAGCATTTCTGATATGCAGAATTTCAATTTGAGCCCATCACTTTGCAAACTCAAAGCATTAGCAAAGGCCGATATTAGAGCTCAGTAGTGCTCTCAACAGAGCTCTCGCCAAGCAGAGAGCAAGTGATGCAATCTCACAAGCCTCTCACTTGCCTAAAAGGAGTAAAACTAATTTCACTGTCCTAAATTCTCCCTGGCTGTCTTGTCAATTTTCCACCTTATGAACATTTCCAGCTTCCGTTCAATAGCACAGACCCGGCACACAACTGTGCTCTTGTGTAACCCCGCAATTCAAATCCACCCGTGTCCCTGTCAAGTGTATGAAACCAACCTCATAACACCCCGCCCCAGCCTTCCTGAATTGCGCTTTCCACCTTGGAGAATATCATATGTAGACCTTTCAGCAGCTCACTAGTGAAGACAAATTGCAAGCTTGTTTGGAGGGGCCTCTAGAGAGTGATTCATATTAATGGCTAGCTGGCAGTGGAGAGCGGGCTGCATATGCAAACTCCATTAGCAGGTTAGGCTGGAGTGTGTGACCTGGCAGTGCCACCGTGAGCTGCACTCACAAGAGGGCGGGCGGTGAGGAGGAGGCTGAGGTGATGGGAGGGTGGTTGTGTTTATAAAGAGCTGCAGGTGCAGTGGCATGTGTCTAATATGGGTGTGTCTATATATTGCAGTTAAACTGACAAATCACTTAATCAATGTTTATTACAATAGGTAGACTTTTTTTTAAAAGTTTTTATTATACCTGTGACGCTTACACTGCAACTCCAAAAATGCATCACGTACAGTCAGCATATAAAAGTGCAATAATTGGTTAATTAAAGTCGACAGTCTAAAGTTTGGACCATACTGCTAAAGCAGCCAAAGAGTTTCTCAAGGCAAAGAAATGGGATATTTTTCCATGACAACATCAGTCACCTGATCTCAACACAACAGAGCACGTTTTTCAGTTACTGAAGGTAAAGAGACCCAAAATCAAGCAGCAACAGCAGCTGCGTAAAGACCTGGCAGGGAATCTCAAGGGAGGAAACACAGCGCTTGGTAATGTCCATGGGCTCTAGACATCAGTCAGTCATTGCCTGCAAACGATTTTCAATCCAAGTATTAAAAACAATCTTTATTTTTTTGTTTGTCCAATTTCTTTTGAGACTCTGAAAATGGCTGGGTGGCTGGCGGAGTGTATTTAAAAATGGCTGTAAATGGTTGTTAACAGTTAATGTAATACTTTTGTTAAACCCCTTGAATTAAAGCTTTTGAGCTGAAATCCACTGTGATGGTGTACAGCGGCAAATATCTGGCATCCAAACACTGTATATGGAGCATTAGTGCATAGATTTGTGCATTTTCTTTTATATCACAAGGTTTTTTCTAAATTATTATTATTAATAATAAATAATTATATCATACATGAGGATATATATATTCTCTTTAGATACTGCATTTGCAGTAAAGAACAAAGCACTCAACAACTAATGAAACATACTAATATTTTTGACGGCTAGATGCCCCAAAAATGTCAAGTATTGAAAGTAGGGAAGGCCATGGGGTTGTTAAAATAAAAGGAGTTTATCCTCATGGGAGCACTAGTGTGCAGCATCAAATTAATGGCAATTTGCTTGTTTGATTAGATTTCTGGTATGCAGAGTTTGTATTTTGGCCTGAGGGTGGTTCATGTCCAGAATAGATTCTAACATTTATTATCTACATTCGGGCCTGATATTTGAACTAGAGGAAAGGTCACAGAGCGCACATACGCACACAAAAAAAGTCCTATTCTTTTTTAGGACTGTGTAGATTCATATACATATTCATATACAAAAAGAGTTTCCAGTGTTGGCCTGCACAGTTTATTATTTGACATCAGTCAAATAGTTGTTGAGATGTCTTTGTCTGGGCGAAAGTGATAGGCTGACAGGTTGACGTCTCCATTGTCAAAACTCCACCCAGAGAGATAATATTAGATTCTCTTCCTTTAATTAATGAAAGCAACACTCCATATAAACTAGCTCGTGCTGGCTGACTGAATTCATACAGATTTGATAAGTTATTACAAAGAGATGTCATACTGGACTTAGATATGAAAAAGAAAAAACATCAGCTTCAACGTATAATTATTCTAACTACATTGTCTTTTATTGGATGCACGACTTTCTGCATAATTTGCCACCATCAGGTAGATTTGTCATTTTATTGTATCTGCTAGCTCCACCTAAATCAAACCTGTGCACCTCAGCATGAATAAAGAGCCATTATCAGCTTTCAGAAAACCACACTGTCTCCCTGAATGCCAGTGTGTAATATGATTATTAACCACATGAAGACAGATTGTCTCGCAATTAAAACCTCTCCTTCTCCCAGATACTTGCAGATGTGGACAGACAGAGCTTGGCCGCAGGCCGAAAGGCAGCCAAGTCCTCCAGCCTGTTCCCTCTCTTCATCCTTCTATCCACCCTCCAGCCGGATCAATCCTCTTTATAGATTTCTCATTTTCATTTATCTTCCAGAATGTGCTTTCCTCCCATTTTAGGTCTTACAGCAAATACCTCTTGATACCTCCTCTTTTCTACTGCCAAATCCTTCCTATCCCTGCCCCCTCAAAAATACAAAACAGAAAAAACAAACAACCCCCCCCCCCCCCCCACACAAAAAAAAAAAACACA
>VVHJ01000094.1:0-30524 GCA_015107715.1 Tylochromis polylepis | reverse complement strand
TCCTTCCTATCCCCCCCCCCCCAAAAAAAAAAAACAGAAAAAAAAAACAACCCCCCCCCCACCCAAAAAAAAAAAGAAACCCACCGACATCACTTCAGATTAACTTCTTCAACAAAAGTCTGCTCAGCAACAGCTAATTAAGAATGTGCAGAGGAACACATCATTTGCATTTTTTGTATATGTATGTGCAAAAAGCAAAACACTAACCTAAGTGTGCTGTCAGGATACATTACAGCACGGCGGGAATGCATGCGTGAAATCTGTCACAGCTGCCCAGGGCTGCTGGACGAAGGAGGCAGAGGAGCGAACAACATGAAGAGACATCAAATGAGAGCGATAAGAGAGAGTGAAAATCAGCAGAGCCGGTCAAAGGCTGACCTTTGGCCTTGTACCTGACGGCAAGGACAGCGGTCTCTCCTGCTCTGTCCATCTTGTCATCTCTTGCTGACAACACCAAGCTGTTTCACTTGCACCGCCTCTGTAAGTTATATCCCTCTTTTTCTTTCTGTTGACATAATCTTACCTGAGGCAGATATCAGGCAGATGAAAATATTTATCCACTCTACTGGCATGAAGGTACAATCAAAATAGTGTTTTCGTCCATGAATATGAGCCTACTTCTTTGTAGACATATTAAGACATTTACAGTAATTTAAATGATCCAGTGAAATTATGTATGTTCTGTCGAATGGAGGGTTGCATGTTCAACCTTTGGGTCACTGCAATTATTTTCAATCAGCCTCCGACAGCAAAAGAAATTTGAAGACAACCACCAGTTTCTCCTAGTGGCAAGAAGGTTGCTGTCCTATTTTTGCTCTAGCATGACTGAGCCATTAATATAACTCAAAATATATGACACAAACTCCATTCTCTTGTCTAACAAACAAACTTTTGTCCCGCCACAGCCGTGGATTTTATCATGCATTGGCAGATTGTTATGTCTTGGTACTGCTGCAGCTGATGCCAGAAGACAACGTGTGCAGATCTCTGTGACAGATCTGCACAATCTGTATTTGACACCCTGGGAATGACAGTGAAAAGCCAAGCAAGCAAGGTAATACTGGTAAATGCAAAGAAGTGGTGCAGAAAAAAATTTAGAAGAGTTATAAAGTCAGCCAGTTGGCTTAGAAATTTAGTGACCACAGTTTGGCTCTTTGGGCATGCTGTTCAAGGAGCAGATGACCATAAACAAAACACTTGTCCAGCCAATGTCTGCTAGTCACCAACGGTCATAAGGCCATTTTCATTAACGTGGGAAGTGTAAACCATTCTAAACAAAAGTATAGAGCACGTGCTAGCAGTATAACTGGGATTGACTGACGTTTTTGGAGGAAGTGTATTTGTTTCCATGACTTGTCAAAAACAGGTTATCAACACCATATCTCCACAAGTCATAGCAGGAAGGTGGCCACCTGCTGAGAGAAATGCATTACATTGAACTGTACAGAAAGAATACAAAATTGCTCCATTTTCATGGAGCATAGAGCTGCATAGTGTGAAATTGCCAAGAGGTATAGTGTGAAGCACACAGTGACAGAGAGACCTGTATCCATGGTGACTCTGATGCTCACTAAACAAGCAGTAGTGTCTGGAGGGTAGATATTTTTTCTTTATTCTTTGCTTTCAAACACATTCATAATAATTATTCTTTTGCACTGATACAAAAAATATATGAAATTAACCCTCGTGGAGACTAGGAATGCTCCTTGTGTATTGTTTCGCTGCTTAATCAAATGAGAATTAATCAGTGCTCAGTAAGCGATGCAGCACTGGCAGCTCTGAGGCGTTGGATGCACTGTGAGAGGAGCCTACAGAGGACCAGATGACACCATATTGAGGGTTTTAAAAATTCAACATGTTTTGTATTCATTTACATCTCTAACAAAGTCAGAGAGAGGTCAGACACTAATGTTATCTTTCTGCATGTTGCCTAATGCTTTGGTCAACATTTTTACATATTACATATATCTGCGGTGAAAGTGTTGCATTTGTGGCCATACGTGATGTCGCAGCCGATGTTTTTCATCAGCTTCCACCTTCTCCATAAAAACACAAAGACAGAATCATGACTACGGAACTTTTGTTCTAACTGTGTGATTCACTTGCAGTTTCTAGCTCGTGCAAATTGGTATCAGATTCAGATTTGACTGGCTTCAAATGCTTTTTTTTTAGCTTTGGGAGGAGATGGCTGAGCCTTGGCTAGTGTATTTAAGCCATTCTGAAAATAATCCAGGATGTAGGAAAAAAAAAAAGTTTTCCACAAGTAGCCCAGGTGATATGGTACGCTGCATGCTTTCAGTGTGGCTGTCATACAGGCAGCACAAGGCTAATCCAGCAGCTCTGTAACTGAACATCTTATACTTCTTTCTTAGGAGCTGCACACCAAATGTAAGTCAGTAAAAACAAGCAATGACTTCACTAATTTCATGAGATTTTCTATCTCTTCCTATGGACCTCCCAACATGTCTTTGCACCACTATTACTCTATATGCTACAGATTCAGGTTTCAGTGTTTCAAAGGTTGAAATGAACAAAATTCAAAACTCCTGTAAAAGTGTAAAACAAACCAGACTGAGGCCTAAAGATATATATAAAAAATCTTCAAAGCTTGAGCCCACAAAGAGCAGTTCTGCATCAATTTTCTGGCATCTTTGTTCCACTATTGACGCAGCGTTTGAAACCTGGATCCTGACCTGCTGTTTGACTGAAATGTACTCCCTGTAGCCCAGGGCTCAGGCTTCACCTGACACTATCGGCTGGCGGGGGTTCACTCATGCTGAAAATGTAGGCGCAATGCTGTTATGTGCATATGGCGTATATTAATGTCACGTCTAGTAAATTACCGTGACGGTCTTGATGCGACCACTGCCCCTGGTGCAGGTCCAGCCGGATCGGTTGAACAGGAGGCTGCAGACCTCCCCCTCCATGCAGGGAGCCATCTCACACCACTGACGGCTGCGAACAATTCGCGCTGGGAGGCAAAGAAAGACATCAGGTCAAAGAGGTAAATTAGACAGAGAGACAGATTCACAGAGGGAGAGAGAAAAACTGCAAAAAAAAGTCAACTTTTTTCCCCCTTAACAAACAAATCTGCAGTTTTTATGCTCACCAGACACAAAAGTAACCTTATATGTTGATGTCTCTAAAAGCCTGTAGTATTTTAATGAGGTTCTTGTTGAACTAGCATGTCAGAATTGCCTGTGGTAGTAACCTTTACAGGCCAGCTGGCGGTCCATAAATTACTCTCTTGCTAATGCAAGCTTTCACTGCAACTCCACAGAAAGATTGCGTTTTTTTCCCTTCCCATTTTGACATTTTGTCACAATAAATACTCCAGAAAGATTTTTCTTGGTGGAAATTAAAACATAATAATGTTTCATTTGTTTAAGCTAAATTATACTCTGAGAAGTTGAGTCCAGCTACAGCTTGGCCATAAATTTGATCTTGTTACAAAACGCACACATCTTCATTTTTCTTGGCATCATCAGAGAGCAGATGAATCCATCTTTTTCCCCCACTGAAGTCCTAATTAGGTGGAGGCTGTGGTGGTGGTGTATCTCCATTGTGTTTTATAGGTGTAGACAAAATTTTAGGAACACCTGGCAATTATTTGTTTTTAGCCTACCTATCTAAAGAGATAATAGTTTTTATACACTGGAGATCATTATGCCCATATTAGAAAGTGCCAAATGACATGACTGCAAATTGGTCAAAACACAATAAAACACAAAACACAGATTGTAATTGCAGACGGGGGGGCCTTTTTATGTCTCTTGTTGTCCAGTAACTGTGGGAGGAGAAGACTGTGTTCATTTAGCATGGACAAAGACATTAGTAAAATTGATGCAGCAGCACCATGGGTTGTTCAGTCTACACATTCTTCTTGTCAGAACCTGATGCCAACAAACCCACAATACAAATTGAACACTAACAGATCAGTGACAGATTGGGAATTATTCAGGCGGTGATGGTGAATTTTTTTTGCACTCAGCACCCCCAGATTTATACTTTCAAACTTGCAGTCTTAAGCCCCAACGGACAGTGACGTTATTTGAGCACTTCTAGTAGGTTTCACTCAAAAGAAACCACAAACATCTTGAAACGCCTCTTTTAACACAGGCAGCTGTATCCCTGACACAGTAAACCTACTTATGGAGGCATTTGGTCAACATGTTAGTGGCAGGCTAGCAGCTGTAATTTGGTTTTAGGTGCTTGCAAATGCCAAATGTATTATTTCTGATGTCAGTATTGCTATGGTGCCGGACTTATTGCTTTTAGACTTCATGCAGTTGTGACACAAATGACAGCTGCAGGGGTCTGTAAACCTTAAATTCGTTTTCAGTAGCATTTTATAGATCGATTAGAGGGAGGAGATTACATATCAGAAAGGCGATAAAAAAACAAGCCTTTTCCAGTCTTCTTAAAGTTATTTGTTGGCAGAAGACATCACACTGTCACAGTGTAACTGAGTGATGCTCCCATTCTCCCGCTGCAGCCTGACTGCATGACATTGAATTAACATTCGCCTGTCGTTGAGGTTGATAAGCACTGATTGTTCTTTACACAGCGTGCTAAAGCAACACTGAAAGGTTATCAGCTCTCTGCGGACCTGGCTGGGGCCACCGCTCCTGCCTACCCATGATCCCCCGGGGCAGCACATTGTGGAACGAGGTAACATGGTGGGCAAATTGAAAGAGAGGAACTACAATTTGCTGAATGTCTGGAGGAGAGCTGATGGTGGAACCGAGAGGGGAGCAGCAGAAGGGAAAGAGTAAAGAGGTGTGGAAAGGGAGGCCTTGTGACATTTTGCTGTGAGGTATTCCAGGTCCAGGCCTTGTTAACAGTCTGAAATTGGTCTTTGGAGTGTCAGACCCCAACTGCTAGTCTGCAATAAAGATCTGCTGTCTTGTGGTATTTATCAAGCTGGCCGAATAGCACCCTCATGTATGTAACACCGCACACGCAATCACGGCTGTGTAAATACAAAGCCATTCTCCCTCAGCAAATAATGGATATTATTTACTCATCGTGGAAGGAGCTGTGCTTTTTTAGCCTGCTCTCATAGTGTTGCCATGCAGCCAGGGACAGACAGCAGTTCAACGAAACAATACATAAACCTGTCATCGCATCGCACAGAACGAGCTTAAGAAAATAGTTTAGCTTTGCGGCTGGATTCTGAGACAAAATGGTCATTTTGGCATCACCCTGAGTGGGGAAGAGGGAAATCTAAAGTGACCTTCCTCCTGACACAGCAACGTGCCGTGGTGAATTTTCATTTTCACAGCTATCCGTCAGGTGCAACAAAGCGTAGATTTATCAGTCAGTTGCAGATGTAGTTTTGAGTACATTACAGGGCCAGCAAAACTCAATTTCCAGGGCAAGGAATAAAAGCTGAGCTGGCAAAGCGGCGGGAGTGCTGACTAACCGTGGAGTGCATCAGGCCAGCCAGCCCAGAGTCACGGAGGTTGGCTAAAATAAATGCAGTTTTCAGCTCCTGCCGTACTATCCAGGCACCCAATAGCTTGCCCTTGTTACTTTTTCAAGGCCATCCATGACAACATGAGTTGATCTATGATGACTTGATGAGTCTCCTGGTGCCGAGAGCCACGGATTGGTCACACAGCATTGAGTGGGATGAGAGCATTGCTGTGATAACCTCATCCACAACAACGGTGTGAATAACACGAGCGGAAACAAAACGGCAGCGTTGCAGTTCGGCTTCAGCCTGTCTCCATCCATCAAACCTATCTCTCCCAAAATGCTGGAACACACAATTGTAGACACATTAAAAAGCTTAGACGTTACAACCACCCACACACATCAACAGTATCCAGAGCAGACTTTAAGCTTCTGTGCTAAAGCTGTCTGAAAATATCTGTCTGCTGCTTGATTTCACCCTTCAGTATGCTTTACATGCTGTGGGTATAATAAACCTGGCTTGTTGGGTTACTCAACTGGTGCAAATTGCTGGAAATATTGTGGCTATCTTGGCATTATAATTTTATCATGGTGTTTGAACAGATTTTCAGGCCTGTTTTGTAATGTTTCCCTGTTTGTTATGGTAACAGCAGAAATGAAACAGCTGGCTGTGGTGGCTGGAAGAGAGGGGGAGAGTGTCTCTGTCTGTCTGGCCGACACCTGGGTGGCCCGTCCTGTCGCAGTCGCTGTCGGAGTCCCACCCAGGGACAGCAGACGTCAAGCCAGGTTTATCAGCTGCCAGGGTCCCTGTTGGGGTATGGCTCTGGACCTCCAACTAGATCACACGTAAGACCATCTGTCCCCTCTGTGCACGGTGCCAAGCCCTGCCCAGCACAACACAACACCGCCAGACGAGACTCGGAGCAGGGCAGGAGGCACAACAGCGACTTCTAAACCAGACGCGCTGTTAATCTGATGAAATTCTGCCACCGCAGAAGAGCAAAAAATAACATCAAATTTATACTCGAGCCACAGGCAGCTCCTTTAAAATGTATTCAGATGAAGAGAGAGACACTTTCTCACCAAGGACACACCAAAGGATTAATTGCATCGAAGAAAAAAAACAAAGCGAAGAATGAATCACTAGAACAATTAATCAAGGGCATCTTTTGAAATGTAATAATGGAACTAATACCGATGATTCTTATGCAGCAGTAAGCACCCTACAAGATTATAGCCAGTCATTAAAGCTGGGCACCAAAAACACTGTAACAGGTTTTTAAGGGTTTTCGGGCTCATGTTGATTAAAATTCAGTCATGGATCAATTTGCAGCGGGAGCCCTTTATACTGACAGCATGTGCCTGATGGTCTGATGATCAGCCCGGCTACGAAATGTATCCACACATAATCATATATTGTGTTTGTTGAGAATGCAGTTAATTTCCTGTTGCAATTTTTGGGGAGGCTTGCTTTGCATTTCTGGTGGGTAGTGTTTTATTTTGGTTGTTGACACAGATGGGAAGTTTAGGCTCCACTGATCAGAAATCAATAAGCCATCTGTAGAGTTGTACCATAAAAAAAATCAAATAATGGCTGAATAAATTTTTTTCAAAACTTTTGAATTCACTTTATAAATAAAATCTGGGTTAATCTGTTAATTAACTGGCATTTGATGAGTAACAAACTATTGGTCAATCACAGATGGTCAAAATTAACCACATGCCAAATATTATACATTCAGCAACTCATCATTACGAAAGTGTCTGTTCCATATTTACACTCCTTTAACTACGCAGGCGACAATTATCAAAGTTACAAGTGCTACAGTGATACAACAAGATTTTTTGTCACTTGTCAATTTTGTCATTTGCCTTCCGTCTTTTTCTTAAGCTGAATTTTGTTACTGCACCGGATCTTTCTGATTTTATTAGCATCACTGTTGAAAGCAACGTTCCATTCAAGTTTATTCAAAGGTAGTAAATTGCACACTTAGACACACTTGCATTCACACGCGTGTATATTGCAGGGCGCCTTCGTTTCACTGAATTATTCTCTAAAACATTAAATAAAAATCTTTCAGGAAAAGGTGTTTTTACTCTTTGATCTGCATAGAGGGCTTTTAATGTGAAATATCAGCAAAATTAAATTTAAAATTGCAATTGCAAATAAAGGAAAAGTTGAACTCCCAGGTGAATAAAAATATTTCTCCTAAACAAAAAAGAAAAAGAAAAAAACAAGAGCAACAAATTCAGTTCAATTAAAAATAACTTCACATATTCAATAGGGATTTCTTTTGTGCCTATGCAACACAGAATAGGCATGTATAAGACATGGCTGTGGTCCATATGAAAGATATAATTGCTGAAATTGCTCATGAAACTGCTGCTGTGAAATATACATTCAATAAATATTTAAATGATCAAGATGGGGTAAATATGGAAGGAAATGCTGTTAGCACTGCGAGCAAACAACAACAACAACACTAGCAAATGAATGTCAGATCAGAAGCAAACATGTTTTTCAAAGTCACGCTTGGCCTGGCTCTGTCTGCAGTTAAAATAAAGAGTACATCTAATCCTCTCGGCTATGCGTCTGCAATATAAATATGAAAAAAAAACCCTCTGCTTTTGTTTTGTTTTGATGCCTCTTCCAAGTCACTTCTTTTGCCTATTTATTGTCAATAACGGTTTGACTGAGCGCGAAACGAGAAGCTTGAACCCAGCATATAAATGGTCTCCCTGCAGCCCCTTATCATGGTAGCCATCGAGCTTCATACGATTACTGTGTGATGTGGTGGCATGGCAACAACGGGCCAAGCAGAGAAAGGGAGCAGGAGAGACTCGGGGAGCAGATTAGAGTGAGAGCAGGGAGACAAGCAAGGAAAAGCACATAATCCTCCTGTGTACAGTGTGCAGACTAAACCTACACAACAGTGACATACAGCAGCACAAAAAAGGGCAAAAAAGCTTGAAATACGCCTAAAAAAAGAGTAATAAAAGAAGTAACTTGCAGAAAAAAGACACTGCCCTTGCCGCAACATGTTCAGTGAAGTTAAAAAAAAAAGGAGGAACAACTCGGTAATATGTCATACTGCACAAGCAACGCAGCTGCCATCTAGGGTAATCAGTCGATAAATTCACAGGTAACAACAGACTTTATTCACTTTGAGGCTTAGATAGTTTTGTCGTTATGTAATTACTGAAGGCAGAATACAAGCAGGACGGCAAGGGAGATAAGAAGAATTGTCCAACTGCCTCTGTTAAGCCATCAGCTGCAGATTGTAGTAACTTTGAAACTGTCCCAGAGGTTACATCAGAATAAGCCTTGGATTTTAGTTTCGATTCATTACAGGAAACAGTAAAGGCCCTCAAATCTCAGAGCTTTTCGTGGTGATTATAACTGTGCCGATGACTTTATCCAATCTGCGCTCACAGTGTAAACTTGCATGTATACACTCCAAAAGGTCAGCTGCTCGCAGGGTCAAACGTCAAACTGTGCACTTTATCAGTGCGTGGTGTGAAAAGTCAATCTACCAAAGATCTGTCCACAGCAAGCAAAGCTGACAAGCGTCTGTTCTTTGAAAATCCAATAGAAGATAAACATAAACAAATACAAATAACCCTCCACACTGGTCGAACCTTTAGGGTAAAAGGGGATGTTTATCAAAGCTTCAGTTCTGACTGTAATCGCATTACCACTTTTCATAGCTGACAGTGGAAATGCTGGAACATTATTCTACCTCAGTTCAAAATCAAAGGGTTTTATTTCCATACTCTGTTGAGTGTATTCAGCTGTTACTTTTCCAGTGTTAAAACACTACATCTCCAAAATCAGAATTATGTAGAAGTTTATAAAGGACATATCTAAAGTCTGAATTCACTCAATAAAGCTGCCGTGATCGCTGTCCATGGTGCTGATCGTTGAGCTGCTCTTGTTTGGGAAACATCAAAGAGTGATAGCTTATGGATATCCTGGTAGAGGAACCAGCCTTTGTTCTTTTAGGCCAGTTGCCTAATATCTGCAGCGTCTTTGGGTATTTTAAGCCTTCTAATTAATAATAGATTATTTGTGTGCTAACAGCTAAAGTTTTGATATCCTAAGAGCTGATGACTTTACCAGCTTTAATCACACTACTGATAAAGATGGACTGTGCAGATTGTGGAGATATAATAGCATTTGACATTGTTGCACCTGTGACTCACACCTTTACAAAAATGTTCTAAGTAGTAGTAGTAGTAGTAGTATTTTCTTATTAGATATTGAACATGTAGATCCAGCTGCAGAAACCAGGGGAGCTAGAGAGGACTATGACATGGCAAAAATGTATACCACCAGAAGTGAACCAGGGACACTGCAGTTATTTGGTAATCATAAGTCAGCGCACATCTTAATTTTTCAATCCTTGGTCTCAGCATTTATTATTAATCCATCCACTGTGATTCATTGTTTAACTGACACATAATAGCTATTGGTATTATGTATGAGCATGCTTTTGATCCTTCTACCGCTTTATAAAATGAATAGTTGCATATTCAGTTCAATTGAGTTTTAACTAAAGTATATTCCACCCGTTGACAACAAAAGCTATCTCAAGGTGCTTGGTAGTGTAAGCTAAAGACTTTACAATAATACAGAGAGAAAGCCAACGATCCGATGATCCTTTATGAGCAAGCAATTCGCAACAGTGTCCTCACTTTGTAAGATGAGGAGACCTCTTTGTGTTACAAACTGTAACATCCAATCTGTAACACCCAAATGCACACCTTTGTCTCATTTAGTGGCCTCATTCAAATGCGGATCCACAAATACAGAGAAATTAATGCTGTATCTCTCTCTTAGCTACTTGTCTGCAATGTGCTTCTGCTCTCTCTCTGGATGTGAGTTCTCTTGCAGGACGAAGGAGGACACAGCACCCATCTGGCCAGATATCACAAAATAGTGCTTAACTCGTCCATCAGCAGGTTCAGTCATAAAGAGTGTGCTATTCCAGCCAGTTGTTATCACAAGCACAACTTTAGAGTTATTAACACTTGTTGGGAAGCTTTTATTGCACTTACTGTAACATAACTAGTTGAAATCAAGTCAGGCAACCTGCCTCTCCATTCCTCTGTTCTGTGTGTGTCTGTTTCACCACAATACACAAGCCATGATGCACAAATGTTGAAACAGCGAGCAGAAGATAGAGAAAAAAGGAAGGAGCACACATAAATAGCACAAGCTCCTGATGTGACTATGTAATCAAGCAGCTAAAAATGCGCCAATGTCGGATAAACCTTGTTCCCGATTTTCAGTTCTAACAAGCCGCATCCACGGGATTGGTTCCTTAGTCTTGCTGTGTTTGAAACTGCACTGACATCCTGCAGCTCGCGGGCAAAAGACACTCAGCCGTGCAGCTGACTGCTTGTCTTCTAGCACACAAAAGAAACACCATATGGACATGCATATAAACCACAGCACTCCCTCAGAAAAAGGAATTTGTTTAAGTTACTCTTTAACCTGAAAAACAAATGAGATTTTTTACTCTGCTCACCATATGTTTCCAAAATTAGTCAGAGCTGTAAACACGCCATATCAGGCAGGCTCGCTTGCCTTTGTTTACATGTCACAGACAGAGAGTCAGTGACGGTTCCACTTTCATTAAAGGTCACTGTTCTATCACAGGATCACAAAAGGGCAGTGATCCACTTCTTCTGCAGCTGTGAAAGTGTTATATAAAACTGATCAGGAAGAAAGTGGAACAGTGAAAGAGTGTTCCACAGCCTCGGCGAGATACAGAAATATATAAACCTATTTATAAGTCTGTGAATTGTTTATGTGTTTAGAAGGGCAAAGGAGGATTTATGGGAAGGGCCATTAAAGTGAATGTAAATGAATATGCTCTCAGCTAAAAGGTTAGAGAGGATATGTGAGCAGAGGCATTATTAAATCCACTGCATTTTGGTGCAATACACACAAATTCCATTTAAAATCCTGGCAACGACTGACGAGTTCAGCTGTCAGCAGAAAATCTTAATATGACCCTGCAAGCAACAGGTCCCAACTTTAATGCGCTGGCTATTAATGGAGCGTAGGGTGTGGTGCGGCAGGAAGCCAGTAATAATCAATTTCCTGCTGCTGTAATCATAGTTCTCTGTAAATTAATTAGCATCTGTTGAGTGTTATGGAAAAATGTCTGCGGAGAGGGAGAGGTGGTTAAAAGCAGCGCGTGGAGAGGATGACATGGACTGTGGGGCTCTGGTGTCAGGGATATTAGATTAAGGCCAACATGAGTCATCGCATGATGGAACTAATGGTGCATCTGATTGTGATATTGTGAGCTCCAATCACACCCCTCCCATCCTTTCATCATTCTTATCACCCTTCGCTAGATACTGTCCAATGGCATAGAGACAGGGGCTCTAAAGTATAAAATCTTATCTACAAAGTGGATGAACACTGCAGTCTCCATTACAAGTGATCTTTATTAAAAAAAAACCAGGTGGAGGAGGAAGAGGAGGAGGAGGAAAATTCAACCTGATACACGCTGGAGACAACAAAGGAGGCACAAAGCAATTACTAATTTGCTGATGTCACAGTGGCTGACTGAAGAAGGCCTAATGCAGACAACCAGTCACACAGTTAGGAGTAAAACAGTCTAAAAGGCATCAAAAAGTCAGACATGCAAAGTGATTATCGATTGGCTGGTTAAACAACCAAATTACATCGGCACTTACTTTTAATGGAGAGAGAAGGTAGCCCATACATTTTGTTCCTTGGACTTATTGAGGACAGGTTGCGCTCTGATGTTGTTGTTGAAGTCTGGCTTTTTACTCAGTGTCGAACGGGGGAGATGATGCTGCTTTGCATAAGGATATTTTTGACAAAAAATATCTTGGCTGTAAAGTGGTTAATGACTCTTTGTCCTCTTTGCTTCCATTCTCCTTGGGTTGGTAAGGTTTCATGACCGCATACTGCATGATTACGACGCTACCATCTTGACAAAGACTGTCCAAAGACAGGATAGTCAGACTGATATATAAACACTAGCCAAACTGCACAAAACCAGTTCCGCAGTAGTTCCTGCAACAGCAGGTTTGTCCAGCAGCACATTTGGAAGTCACGACACAGGCAGACAGACAGAAAATAGCAACTGCATTCCACTCAGGAGTAGCCGATGCAGGGCTGCAGTATTGTGCATTTTGCGTCACTGAAATGAGAGTCCTAATGGAACAGAGACATAATTGTTAATAGTTACACCTGTGCTTTTCCTCTTATAATTTGTCATGATGTTCCTGTTATGTCAAAATGTCTGCCATGAAAATGGTCTGTAGATGCTGTTGTGGCAGAGGAAATGATTCCACGTGTCATTATCTGCAGGTTATCACATGTATTTATTGGTCTTGGCTATATTTTAACCTGAGGCTGTTTTGTTTATTTTTTCATTTTGTTTGCAGTTCAGTTTAGTTTAGAGTTTAGTTTCAGATATCCCAGTTCCAGTAAAGATATGTATCAAAGCTTTCTCGTGCAGTTCTGCTGGGAAATTTGACCAAAGCAAGACAAGATCAAATGAAAAACATTTACTGGTAATTTACTTTAAATAGTGTTATTTTCCATCGTTAGTTCTTCTGGGGAACCAGCTCCCAGTGTGGATTTGGGAGACAGACACACTCTACTTTTAAGATTAAGCTTAAATTTTTAAAATTTCTATTAGTGCTTATAGTTAGGGCTGGATCAGGTGACCCTGTACTCTCCCTTAGTTATGCTGTAACAGGCCTAGACTGCTGGGGGCTACCCATGATGCACTGAGTGTTTCTTCTTCACTGACCTCTTTTCACTCTCCATGTGTTTATACACCACTCTGCATTTAATCATTAGTTATCAATGTCTGGCTCTCTTCCACAGCGTGTCTTTGTCCTGTCTCCCTGTCTCATCTCCAACCAGTCACAGCAGATGCCTGGTTCTGCTGGAGGTTTCTTCCTGTTGAAAGGCAGTTTTTGCTTCCCACAGTCGCCAAGTGTTTGCTCATAGGGGCGGTCTGATTGTTGGTCTCGAAGTGACTGTTGTTGTGATTTGGCATATAAATAATGCATGTAGAGAATCTAATTTAATTTCGTTTTGTTTTTTATTTCAATTAACTAAAATCTTTTTTTCAATATTTATGTCACTACTTTACTTTTGGTATTTAGTTTTATTTTACAGTGTATTATACAGCTTTCCTCAATGTGACCAGTATAAGAATCCAGAGGGGACTCCCAGATTTGTGAAATTACAATACAATTACATACATTAAAAACTATCAAATATTTCATCCCGTCTCCTTTTAAGCTTTTTGTGGAATGAGATTTATTCAAATACTTCATGTGAGTTCACTGCTGCATTACTGTAAAAAATCCACAAGCTTAAGTACATGACTAGGGTTCCCACGTTTTCCCACCTTCTTCAGAAACACAGACTGAGATCCCACTCTCAACAAGAGTGAGGTAAAAAGCTTGACACTACTTGGTCAATTAAATATGAAGCCACTGCTAGCAGTCAGCTAGTGTAGGTTAACAAAAAGACTGGAAAAAATAACTGCTAGCCTGGCTCCATACAAAGAAAACTAAATCCTGCCTGCAGGCGCTTCTGAAGTTCATTATTAACACAAGTATAGAAATAACATAATCGTGTTTTACAAGAGATTATTTCCTGCACATCCTGGAGACTCTGCTGGTGGTCCAAGCCAAGCTAACCAGCGGCTAGTGATCAGATTTAGTGTACAAGTGTGCCAGGGGACTCGATCTTTAACTATTGATGAAAAACACTTTCCTAAAAAAGTCTTAAAATTGAAATAAAAAAACAACTAAATGCTCAGAGAATATTCCTACTTTAATAGTTTATTTGAACTACAGCTGTTCAAATTATGGTGGTAAAGATGAAGTTACATACAACAGGCTTCATATAGGGAAATATTAGAGGGTTCTGCAACATAGTTGTTATAGGTGAAATACAGGTGTATATGACACCCATACGAATAGTTTTACTTCAAACATAGGGGGAAAAAATCCATTGTGTTAAATTGCAGAAATATTGAAATTACTTTTAACTTTTTTTTTCATCAATTTAACTTTATCCACAGATTGTTTCTATGTTTATAGCACACCAGCTGATTCAGTGCTTTGCCAAAGTGAACTACAGCACAGGTAAAGACCAGGAGGGACATCAACTTCTCAGTGGGACTTCTTGTCCCATTGTACTGAATCATTCAGCTAAGTTCTCAATATTTGCTCTCCACTGGACTAGAGAAGTCACTGAACTCACCATCTACACAGGCCGGCCTCGCCCTGGTGGTGCCAGCGATCTGGCCTCTCCTGCAGGCGCAGCGGGCTGTCTGCCTGGCGATGGTCCGCCTGGGAACACTGCTGTCTCTGTTGAGCATCACTATCTCGCAGGTTCCCACCGCCAACTGGCCTGCCAAACACAGCAGTGAGGATAAAGTACATCACATTAGCATAATGAGTCAGTAATGAACTTATTACAGAGGAGCAACTGGTGTTCAAAGGTGAAAACGACAGGCTGGCGTCTTTTTTTTTTTTTTTTAACTTTTGGCTCTTTGTTCCACTGAAGAGTTTAATATTCTCATTTAAAATGTCAGGAAAGTTTAAGTGCAGCAGCAGGCTAGAATCCTTTTTCAGTTTTAATACAGCATGATAGAGTTATCTTGATGAAAGTGCCCTATAGGGATCATGCAGAAAGATCCCTTTAAAAAAAAAATCAGTTAAAAGAACATCTTCTATTTGGCTAGCCATAACTGCAAAATAACAAACCCAAGAGTCAGAGGCTCTGAGATATGAGAGCACCATAAAACAACTTATTGATTTTTTTCACATAATGGGCAAAATCTAAAGACTTCTTCTGACTGTAAGCATGAATGTTCTCTGCAAATTTCATAGCAGTCAACCCATTAAATAATGAAACATCAAGACTGTTCTCGCCGTGAAATTGACAACACTGGCCATTTGTAGATAGCTTATCCTCGCATGTACCTGAAAATAACCACTTTAGAGGCAGTCCCAATAATTAAACAGAGAACTCACAGCCATGCTTGAATGTACAATGTGAGGTTAACACTCTCACACCCTGTTTGAAGCCAATTTTCTTATTTATTTTTTTATTTTTTTTATTTGACTATCCAAATGAGTTGGACCACTGACAGAAATGAAATGTTACTTGGTTGATGGAGTAGAGGCTGCTGGGCACTGCTCCTACACCAGACAGACCAATTTTCAAGCCAAGTTAAGCTCTACTGAGACAGCAAATGGACAGAATGTCTTAAAGTGATGATTACCTTGCTCAGAAATCTCTGCGCTCTGTGTGTGTGTGTGTGCTATTCTTATACTTCTATCCAAGCACAGAGAATTACTTCAGAGTTCTCCAGGCATTACAAATTGATGGATAACTCCCTGGCCAGGGACACGTGTATAAGCAGCTTTTCCAAGTTTGCCACAGTGTTATCTTTAAATTAATTACACAAACTGGAGAAATCTACATTTTGCAAGCGTGCTTCAGTTGCAGATGGACTACATGGGAGGGCAAGAGGGAGTGTGTGAAGGGGAGGTTCTCCATTCTTCAAAACATCTAAGAGAAAAGCTTCATCTTCTTGGCATTTTCATGATCAGGGAGGCAATCAAGTCAATAAAAAACTTTTTAAACTTTTCACTCAACTTCTAATTTTGCTAATTTTATGATGAAATTTACATTACTCTAATGGGATTCACTGAAAATGCTGAATGACTTTGAATACATTTATTCACTATTTTGGTAAGTCATGAACTTATACCACCAGAAGTCACTTCACCCTGGCTGAACTAATCTTAAGGTAAGGAGATGAATTTTGTTTTTCCACTATTAAGATCAATTCAGTAATATACATGTACACACAAGCACACACACGGTGAAGGCCTGAAGAATATCATGGTCTCAGGTGAACGGTAAAGCTCAGAAACAGCAGGAGAAACTTTCCTCACCTTTGTAATGATCTGGAAAAAGTAACATAGTTTCTTTGTTCTTTTGTAGTTTGAATGGAGAGCTGCCAGTGAAAGACGTTCAGGCTGAGAGTAAAATAAAATCAGCTCAGGGAAGGCAGATTAGAGAAAAGTGTGTACTGCAGTTCCTGTAAGGTCAATCCTTGGCATTCACCAACCATAGCTCCTTTATGCTGCTGCTTCTAGTCGCTTCCCGCCACCCTCAAAGGCTCATTAAGTGAGACGCTAACTGCTATGTAGCATGAAATGAGCGCAATAATGGCAAAGGTTGAAAGGGTTGTTGATGAACACAAATGACTCATAAAATTACCTGAGCAGTGCTGAGACATCCAAGTATCAGAGCAAGATGTCTGTGAAGATTTAAGGTGACCCTGCGGCATTTCTTTTAGCATAATTCACCAAGTTAAGATACTTCCTGTCCATAGCAATGATAGTTAGGTAGGCGACAGATGGACTCACTAGCAAAAATGAACTTGCTGGGTTGACCGGCTTTTCCTTCAGGGCTTTCTGGCATTAAACCTTCTTTTCTTTTATATTTTATATGTTCTAGTTGCAGTTTGGTTATGTTTAAGTGACAGAAATACTTGGTTAGGTTTAGGAAATGATTATAGCTTAAAAAATACACAATTTCAACAATGTTAACCACACCTTAAAAAGTCTGTCTGGTGGAAAGCCCTGAGGGAAAACTTCTCTATGACCTAGGTAAAGGTATCACAAAAGTGAGAGCTTAACTTATTGATATGGTCCACAGAGGAAGGACTCTTCAGTTATCAGTAATCTCCCTTACCTTTTCTCTACCGCCGTGCAGGTCAAATTTTATATTTCTACACCAAAGTTAGCTAATCATATTATCTGACTTGTTCTGCCCTACTCATTTGTTTAAGTGCAGTACCTTTCACTTCCAGCAGTACTACTTGACATCAAAACAGGGTTACAGGGTATCTCAGCCTCTCAGTTAATAGATCAGTGAATGGGCTGCAGTTTTCACTGACAGCCACACTTTGTTATTTAAGCTGATAAGACCGGTTTATTTTTTCCATAAAATTACCTCCAGAAGTGTCGGGAGCCATAAAACAAAACCAGCTCTACAGAGATCTGCTACGTAAATTTAATTTCATAACATCAGTCTTGGTGGCCACCCTCCACCATCACTCAGCCCACCCTCCTCTCTCTTTTTTCTGCTGAGGTGAGATCCTGTATACTTGGTTGTTGCTTGGAGGACAGAGCTGCCATCAGATATCAGTGCTCAACACTGAACAGATGAATGGGCTTCATGTAATAAGCCTGAATGAAGACAACAGTAAGACACTGGGGGAGTTGAAGTGGTGAGTTGTGTAGTGTGTGGGTGGGGGTAGCTGCTTTGTAAAGCGCCCTTAGCCATGGCCAGCGCTCCATCATATGTACAGGAGTTAATTCATGTGACAGAGGGTTTCTGTCACTCAACGGTGTGAGGACACTTTGCCTCGTCTCATGATGAAATGCACATATGGCTGTGGCAACGAGGAGCGCACCAAGTGAAGGATGGGAACGGTTGCTGAACAGGCCCTGGATCCTGTCAGAAATGACAACAAGTAGCCGATACGGAGCGTAGACACTGGCTTTAAGCACCGACTGGCAGCTTGATCACCTTATCAGTGAATCATAACACTGTGCTAGTGCTAACTGGCAGCACAGACACACACAGGGGACCAAACGCACACAGCTTAAAGCAAAGACGTGAGTCTGTGCTCTACATATCAGCTCTTTGATCAGACACACTGCAGATCACCAAAGTACAGGCGCACAAATATCTTAATATCTCTGCCTGAAACAGGCTGCCAGGAGTCCACACTTGCTTTCACATTGTTAGTCTGATTCAGTGCGCATCACTGCTGGACTGAGAGCTGTTGGGCTCTAGATACACCACACTAGCACGACCTCAGCAACGGACAGTGAATATACAAATCTGCCAATTATCATCATCCCTGTTAACATCGCAGCTGACTGCAGCAATTTGCTGTTTCTTAGTTAGACAGTTGTACTAACCAATAAAAACTTTCAGTCCTTTCTAGCTTATCTTTTTTCCTTGTTTGTGTCTTCAATTAAGACTGTGCAGATACATCAGAAGTTTGTCTTAACTGATTAAAAAAAAAGAAGCTTTATCAGATTTAACGGCCAGCCACAGGAGACAGTGCAGTGCACATTGGGAGCTTGTGAGAAAGGCTCTGTTTCTCCTCAGGGAATTTGCCATAAAATTATATGAGAGGCTGCACTGAATGAACTATGACAAGGATTCCATTTCCATATTAAAACAATCTTCCTTTATAGATTGTAATTACTGGTGCTCTGCTACACATGGAAGCGAGGTTTCACAATGTTTTATTGCAGAACGCGACTTTCCAAGCTACAGTTTCACACTATATTTATTAAAAATTCCACATCTTGTAGAGTGGTGCAGTTAATTATTCATGACAATACGTATTGTGTTTGGAATTATTCCCTATAGGGACTAAAGCTATAGCACGGAGCTCCTCTGTGCTGGTTTGGTCTAAACATGGAACTGATTCCGACCACTTTTCTAATCTAACTCTAATCACCGCACTCAGATACAATAATAAGTGTGAGTGATTATCTTCATTCCATTGTGCGTTCCTTTGGTGACAGAAGTGGCATTCTCAAGAATGAAAATGGGGCTGGCAACAAAACGCTAGTTTAGAGAGCATGACAATCATATTAGCATGTATAGAATCAGATATGAATCCAGCAGATCATCTATGGGAGACTGGAAACATTGCAGGCAAAATTACAAATGCTAATGATGCAGGTAATCTGTCATAACTGATTAGTAGTGGCTGCCTTTATCAATTTTTTAAAATGTAATTAAAAGTGGCTAAAACCCCCATTCAGCACCAGCCAGCTATCTCACACAGCACATTTATGCTTTTCTTGTTGGAACGCCTTGTGTTTAGGGACACACTAATGATTGTTTTGATTATGGATTAATTCAACTTTTTAAATGGACTGCTTTTATAAAGTGCTTTCCACTTATTTATTTTTTTTTACTGAGGACAAAGCTCTCTGCAAATCCTCTTATTAAGCCACACACAAACACACACAGACACACACACTTGGTGTCAAGGTGAAATTTTTGGGATCTGCATCTTGCTCAATGATGCTTACCCAGCATTTGGGAAGAAGGAAACAGGAAACAAGGAAGGAAACAATTAATGGCTGTCCTTACCAAGGCCCCCAAAATAGCAAAAACTGCAGTGACAAAGACACAAAGAGGGTCTCTCGCAGAAAGAACCCCACCAAAAACGTATTTAATATTAAGGGGCACAAAACATGTCATGTTCACCCATTTTCTCTTATTTAGAAACTCTCTGGTGTGATCAAGGTTCACAGGAGCCATCAATGGTGCTGAAAAAAACACAACTGCACAATAAAGGGAAGTGAAAATTCTGCTCTATTTGTGTGATATTAACTATGGCCAGTTTGCTGAAAGATATAACCACAGAGAACCTTGAAGATTTTGTCTGATAACTTAAAAAGTTCAATAAGCACTAGAAAAAGACTCCATGACAGTTTACGTTGTTTTTATTTACTGTAGACATGAACACCCTTCCCTAGACTTTATACTCTTTTTTTATCTGACTCTTTTCTGCCCAACAGCTGCTTCAGACTACAAAATATCAGTGAGCTCATGGCCCAAACTGGAAGACGTAGAGTGCAGCTTCGGGCCCAGAATCAAAATGGGTACCATTGGTCTTTTTATCTTGCATGCTGTGTCATAATGGATGAAAACTGACGCTGCACCTGAGATGACTCACGACAGGAAGACTAGCATGGTAGAAATTTTTTGATTCTTCCACCATGACTCCACCACCTCTGTGAGGATGACCCATATGAGCGCAGTGCTCTCCACCAGCTGTACAATTTTAGACATAGCAAAGCAAAATATGAAGAATTGTTGTAGCTGGATGGAGCTGAAAAATGGGAACACACAAGTGCCAGTATCAGACAAACCACTTTGGGTGTCAGTGACTTTTTAAATTATTTTTCTGGAACCGATAGCTAGTGTTTCCTTACTGATTACATCCCATACACAATGAAAGAGAGCAACATGCAGTCTATCATGTTTCTCAGTCACAGCATTTTGACTACAAAGCTGACTACTGTAACAGAAAGACACAATGTGCAGTCATGTGAAAAAGGAAGTTGTTATAAGCACAACTGAGCCACCCCATTCAAAGCTTGTAGAAACACCTTTGGCAGTAATAGCTTACAGTGATCATTTTCCATACGACTTTCTTAGTCTCTCACATCACTGTGAATGAATTTTTTCTCACTCTTCTTTACAGCTTTTCTTCAGTTCATTGAGATTTGCGGGCATTTGTTCATGCATGCCTATTTTAAGGCTTTTTCAAATTGCACTTTCATTAACTTTAACATTTAAAATGCTAACTGAGGCCTGTGGAGTCTGAGATGTAGCTCTTGTGTTTTCTGCAGTTTCTCTGAGAATCGCATGGCCTGACCTTGGGGTGAATTTGCCGGTTCTTCATCTTTAACACGCACCTGAATGCTACTGACCAGAAAATTTACAAAAACCTCTGCTGTTGATCAACTGCATTTGAGCAGCAAATCCCAGCTGCTACTTACCCTGTTAATTCCTATGGAAGTAGTAAGAGTTCACTTAGTTTTTCACAGGACTGCACAGAGTGTTGTGAACATTTTCTTTTCCACTTGACTGTAGTCTGCGCCTGGCAATGGACTCCCATTGTAAGTCTTGGAGTGCTTAGCATATAACTTTATGTTATAATTTTCAAATAATCAAATAATTTTCTAATTTTTCTGATTCACTAACATGAGTCAGTGAAGCTCTGTGAGGGATTTTCCTTTGGTTTTGGTTTTTCAGCACATAACTTGTCTTGTTCACACACAGGAATTTCTACAATTTGAAGTGCTTGCTCTGACTCCTTGCTGACATTTTGTGGCTGAAGCTTGCTTATGGTTTCAGTATATGTTTGAATATGCGAATGATAAACCCTTCACAAACATGCACGCAATCAAACTAGTGGCAGTCATCAAGCTGAGACAAAAACTTCCTAGTCACAAGAGTAATTTGATTTGACTTGGAACATGAAGGCAAAAGCAATGGAGTGGGTTCACGAGGGATGTTGCTTGAAATTGGTTCTAGATGATAATTATTTTACCACCACTTGTGGCACATAAAGACTCAGCTAACCTAAGTAAGAGATCACTTTAAAATACTGTTACACTGCCTCACTACCCCAGAGGAAGCTAATAAACTCAATCCCACAAATATAAAGGTAATTTCAGTGAGTTAATCTGGATTTATTCGCCACTGCAGCCCTAACTTTTACTGCAGAGCTAAGACCTGATCTTCGTCTCATGTCCATTCTGATCTCACAGCTCTGGCTGCTATTAACAACTCAGGATGACATCAAACAGCAAGCTTATTTGACTGTGCATATGGTAGTCAAGGCAGCCGCAGCCAAGTCCATCTCATTACCTTAACAGCACTTGACGCGTGCAGAGCAGTAGGTAGCATGTAATAGGACACCAGGTGAGAGAGGCAGATGTTTGACTGACCCCGTGCTATATGCTTCCTGACATCACCGTGATCTTCTGCTGCTAAACAAGTAGGGCAGCAGAGCAATGGAGTATAACATGTGCTTTATATTAATGGGCTTACCACCACTTAATTTCACATGCTATTTGAATACTCTATGTTAGTCCGATCGATAATTATACAAGTGAACAACTCCCTGCTGATGTTAGAGGACCTGTAATGGTAACTATGCAATTTCATAAAAACAGTGAGAAAGGAATCAGGCGTGCTGGTAGGGAAATGCTCAAGCATTTGGGGTGGGATGAATTATGTTATCAGATAAAGCACATTTCTCTGCAGTGTGCTAGCCCTCAGTCAGTCTGCTCCTTGTTGTTCTCTCTTGAGAAGCTGCTCATATTCGAATGCTGAGCTCCGCATTCGAATGACAGGATTTTTTAAGCTGCATCGAGTGGGATTCTCAAGCAATCACAAGCACCCACTGAAAGGCACTGCCGCCCTGCCAACTGAGACACCAGAGATGGGCTCTATTTGCTCAAATTTAATTCCCGTGTCAGGTGTGAACACTACTCCACCCACAGGGAATGACAAATTGAAACTTTCTGTAGCCGCCGTAGGATGGCACTCCCTTGGGGAAAGCGGGGCTCAGTAGCTTTAGATTGTTTCCGCTCTCACTGGAAAGCAAAAGCATGCCGTGTAGTCTGCTAACATCATATTAGAGAACTTCAAGATCCCCAAGTTCATTTTTTTTGTACAGTTTGTCTGCAACCTTTGTGTGACATTGCCAAGGGCAGCTTTAAAATAGAAAACATTCCCCTTACATCCATCCCCTGCTAGGACTCACAGTGTATTTCAGGTCTGTCCTGTGGTACAGTTCACATGACTGAGGTGGCTTTGAATGCATTTCTTTTGCTGTCGCACAGCACAGCTGCAGAATATTACAATACAGAGTGCGCTCAAACAATTTGCTGTGGATGAAAACGGGCTAGAGGCATGAAGAGTGAATGCACAATATGTCTTGCAAATGCATGAATGTAGCGCAGAGATGACTGTATAAAGCCACAGTGACTCATTTCAAATTCCCCCCCAGATAACCTTCCATGATGCCCTCCTTCTTTACTGCAAACAGAGAGAAAATGGTGAACATCAGAGGACTATTACAGCCCCATAAGTACTGTACAGTAATGTGAGATTGTATGAGGGTTAACACTCAAGCAGATTCCCTCTCAGAAAATATGATCACGGCATCAGGCAGAAAATAGAAAGGGACAGAAGTCCGAAGGAACGTAACTCAAATCATTTACACCACTCTGCCAATGATGGAGCAGTTTCAAGCCCTGAGATTTCCGCAGAGAAAATAACGATGCAGAAATACACTGAGTAGTGCGCTACAGTCAACCACAAGGGAGGTCAAAGCTGACGGCTAGAAAGAATTCATATTCGGGGAGCTATGAAATATGAGCTTTGTGTGCTGCCAAATTGATTTAGCTGTAAAAATTCTTTGCATTTTGTTCCATAAAGATGCTCATACTTTTAAAGCCCCACCGCCTATATAAGCAGGTCTCGATGATTTGCTTACAATTTACAGCCAAGGTCATAATCAAAGTAGGTCTCCCTTTGCATGCTTAATGCCGCCTTGAAGAAGACTGGAATGGAAATCATCCTTTTCACTTCAAAAAGTCAGTAATTCTGCAGTACTCTGATTAGTTTAATGCTTGGATGGATAGGCCCTGCTCTCTGAGTTAAAAGAGAATACCAACCAAAGATTTTGAAATTTATCTCTCTGGTGCACCATGAAGATTTGCTATCTCATATACATGGGGGAAAAAATGACCATGATAGGATACAGAATAATTTATCAGGAGTAAAATCGGTCTGGTTTCGATATTTGAACCATGTGAGCCTGTTACCAGTGGATCTCTGTAAAGTCTCAGTGAGTCACATCAAAATGTAGTGACACAGGCCGCAGACGTGGCTCGTAAATGTGCTGTCAGCCACATCGACAGCAGAGCAGGGTGACAGGATAGATTGTTGCACTCACTGGATTATTCAAACAAACCAAAATGACACGTTAATTATGACACATCACATGTGCTGTATAGAGAAGCACTTTCTGTACAAAACAGAACACCAAGATCAGGATATCGCCCTGCAGTTTCATTTATTTGGGTTGTCCACCTTTTCTTATATTAAATGCATTTTTTCTCTACATCATATGTTTCTGTTTGTTTTTCTGAGCCAGATTCAATGTTCAACAGGTTTAGATCTGCTAACAGACTCTCAAAGTAGCGATCATTGACTTTTTAGCCACTTGGGGTCAACAGCATACCTCATATGTTATCAATTTTAAATGTTTTGACAAACAATTGCTCATTGAAATATTTAGCAAACATTAAAATATTAAAATGAATTTGGAGTCTCCTCTCAACCAGAGCTGCTGAGTGGAAGAGTCACGTCATCTCTCTTCACTCCAATGGACCATTTTTTTATAGCAATGGTGGATCATCGCGCCTCGCAATAGTTCCAAAAGTTAGAGACATATGCTAGCTGCACCATAGAGATATAGCAGCACAGAAGTCTGAGATGTCTTTTTAAAAGGTAAGAAGTTTTAAAAAACAAGGCTGTATGTTATCAGCGCACATTCCAACTGCTCACTAAGCGCTTGCAGGAACTATTTGAAGGCTACATGACCCACATGACGACCCCAAATTCAGAACCCCACTGACTGGATTGCCTTATTCAAGGGCTCTGCTTTCAACCCTTTTTAGAGTTCCATCTCCTACTGAGAAAAACAGAGGTTCAGCTTTCATCACCAACTAGCTGCTAAGTTTGCCTGCTGAGCAGTGTTGAGTGCTGTCATCAGAGCTTTATAGATGAAGGCAGTCACCTACCACTATTTGAAATCAGACTGGTGTCAGATGTATACTTGAAAACCCAAACAGTGCATTTAAAGAGGCCAAAAAGATGAATGAAAATGAAGGCGAGAGCTGCAAAAATTGGTTAGCTACTACAACCCTTTCACATAATCATCAGTGCTGTGGTAAAATGAGAAATTATGACAGCTTAACCATCCTTAATGGGAAATCCAAAGAAAAGATACCACACACAGGCTGATAAGGAATCTATGGAAAGAGCAGCTGAGGAAGTAATGATTCTTGTTGCTGCATCAAAGATGAATAAAGATTTAAGAAGTTTCATCTAAGCAAATTATTTCAAGTTAATGATTTACTGCCATGGCAACAAAATTCTGTCAGATGAGTTAGAGCAAAGGCCAACTATCCCTTCACCTCCAACAAATAAATGTGGATAAAAATGCAGCACTCCACCCTCCCTTTTCACATTGACTTCGAGGTTTGTGGTTGACAAAGCAGAGACAAGTCGCCGCTGCTCCCTGACTGCACCACTGAACCGGAATGTGGCCCAAGTACGAAAATCCCAGACATTTCCAAATTTATTGTTGAATAAACTGGCAACGTTGAGAGCAGCCGACAGGCCATTTATTGTGACTGATGGTGGCCCAGTGGCGTGCATGGACAGAGCTGCTGGGCTTTGATTTCCTATCCTGGTCGCCATGACAGATGGGCTACAAAGATGGTGGAGGCAGCACAGCCTCTAACCTCAAGTTAGTCCTGCTCGCCAGTTCACCGGTACTCAGTGTGGCTCTGAGGCCCTCAGAGGCCATAGCTGCCAAGCTTTTCGTGGAAAGTGAACAGTGCTTTGACTCCAACAGTGATGTGTAGCTATAAATGCTAAAAGAAATACCGTAAACTGAATTTTCTTGTATTTTTAGTCTGTAATACTAAAAAAATCAGAGCTGCTTTTATGACTGAAGTAACTGGTCAGTGCAGCCAGTTTCAAAGGACTGGGTTTTGAAGATTACATGTCTGGATTTAAAAGATATATTAGACATTTTATTCTAAAAACAATTCAGCTGGAAGATGGAAAGAGGAGTCAGCAACACACAGAGAGGCTGTCTACCCCAAAAATCATATCCAGAGGTTTTAACTACCAGGCCATGCATGGCAGATCCCACTTACCCTGGGAATATATGAAGGGCAACAAAGTTCACAAGAGATTGATCGAGTAATTTGTACAATCATGTGTTAATGAGATCACTTTCAGATGAAAACGAGTCAATAATAAATGGCTGTGGGGAACAGGAGGGTAGCTGTGGCTCCTTGGATAATATGCAGAGGCTTGAGAGGGGTGGGAATTAGAGCCTGGTGACAGCAGCGTTTTTGGGAGAAAACACTGCAAATTAGAGGCAAAGGGAGCACATTTCAGCGCACAGGCAGTTCATTTTTCACATCAGTGTCTACTTTTGTTCCCGGCAAGCTGCCAAAGACATTGATGTAGGCACTATCCCTCCTCCACAGTGGTAATTATGCTGCCGGCCAATGCTTGATTAAAAGATCTAATCTGCAAACTTAGTGTTCACCATCTCCCAACAAGTTCCAGTACTTTAAGCCTGTTCTCTGTCTCTGACAGAAATGTTGTGTCGTGGACAGCAGCCAGTGAAGTGCAGGGAAACATCCTTTTGCTTTCTATTCTGTGTCAGGGTGAAGGTGTAATTGCACCAGTGGATGCATTATTCAAGATGAAAACATGGCTTGGAAGGATATAAGGGCCTTAACGTAAGTGGAAAAACAAAGTGCTGAAGGCTTTCTGATGTTTTTTCACCTAAGGCTCAGTTATAGATTCGGCAAATTACTGTCCCACATGACAGCAAAGAGCCTTTATGGTCCAGCATCAAAATAGAAAAAAAATATGAGGGATGTTTGGGATGAAGGTTATAACTATTCTAAATGCATTTCAGATTCTTAAAAGGTGTTGTGGAAATTATGGTCTCAGGCTCCTAGGTACATAATAGTGCTATCAGACATGATGAAACTGTGCAAAATAACGTCACTGTACACTGACTGGGAATATTATTACTGAGATGCCAAATCAGGATGCAAAGAGGTTCAACAAGGTCACCGTAATTTGACTTCTGATGAGCACAGAGGCTGTTTAATTGGGCGTAAAAGGAATTTTCCCCCAGAATGACAGGATCTGACCACACCATGTGCAGCTGCATCCCAATAAAAAGCCCTCAGAGACCTTGCTGCTGCTGGCAAAGTAATAAATAGCAGTAAGTGCCCTTACCCTCTCTGAGCAGATGGGAGTAGATGAGCCAGAGGAGCAGTAGGCAGCAGAGTGACGCACCTCCACCTGCGGAGAGCGTCTTCACTCCAGACTGCATTCTACACCTTCAGCCTTTGAGATTATCCAAACTTTGAACACTTGTGCCGCTCAGATGTCAAGCAGATCAGCGGAAGAGTGGCTAATCCAGTTGCATCTCCAAAGCCTGACGTGGGCATCCATTTTGAGGTTATAACACAAGAGGGACCGATAGTAATCCCCCCTTGCTTTTCAAATTCCCTCGGCGAGTCGCATATCCATCCAGGCTGCTCATCACACACATAGACACACACAGGCTACAATGTCACCAGATCTGGCTAAGTTTACGCAGCTGTGCTTTCACGAGCTGGAATTCACTTGGATGCTTCTGCAAGAGAAAAGAGGGGGGAAAGAAAAGAAAAAGCTGGAAGTGTGCAGATGAAGAGGAGGAAAGAGCAGCAGTCCCCCCCCGCGCAGTTTTGATTCCTTACACGGAGATGACGGTGCTGGCAGTAAATTCAGCCGTTTCGTCCTCTTTCGTCCTCTGCTCTACGTACTGTTATTATTATTCCCAACCAACTTCAGCACCGAGCCGAGCTCTGTGTCACTCTACAGAGGGACGCGCAAGTTATCCCATGCGGACATGACGACAATACCGATCAGTACCCAAACTTGTCCGAAAACGTGTCACTCCAGACTCTTAAAAAATAAATAAATAAAATATAAAGGCGCAAATGCGTCACGCTGCCACACACGCACAGTCTGCATGTGCACAGCAGCGCTGCGAAATGTCAGAAGAGGAGCGGCGGGTCTCACGCAGCGAGCAGCCTGTGGACAAACGCACTGTGCGCGTCAGCACGGCTGGTGCGGTGAAGTTGGGCACACTTGTCACCTGTATGAGCCTTTGGATGCGATCTGGAAGATTCTGAGCGACGATGTCTTGCTGCTTTAAGTTCGAGGATAAGCACCCCTCCACGCCAAGTCAATGGTGCGGTTCCACCTGAGCGTGGTGAAACAACCTTATTCTACCCCGGTCGGGTCCATTTGCATGCAGGCGACGCCGAAGAGGAGGTTTCCTCCTTTCACTCCATGGCAGAAATCATTGCTGCTCCCGGTGCTGCTGCTGCACCCTGACTTCCCTTCACCTACGATGTTTTCATACGCTCGCTCTCTCCCTCCCTCGCGTGCGCGTGCGTTCTCTCTCACGCACAAAAGATGTCCTAATTCCTTCCTCAAAGTGTGAAAAAACTTTGCGGTCCCCCGGCTATAAATCGCAAACTGTAGATGATGATGTTGCTTGTTTATGCACACCAAAAGAAGACGCGTGTGGGAGAAACAGAGCGGTCCCAGCTTAGCACATTCTGACACGTTACTTTTTTCCGTGTCCTTATGCCCCGTTTTGCAGGTGGAAAACGCCCTTGAGGGCCTCATTGTCTGGGGACTATGGTTAACATTTAGCACACTGGCATTCCGGGAAAATGTGAGAGGTCTGCTCCTTGAGAGGACTGTGTTATAGCATGTGCGTTGCCTCAGAACTCTTTATGGCAGTATTATATACTGTCTAATATCATATCTTACAAGTCTCAAGTGTGCACACACAGAGGCAAGGTGTGTAGATGTATGTGTGTGTAGGAGAGAGAGAGAGAGAGAGAGAGAGTTAAACTCCTGCAGTTGCCAGTTTATCTTCTGAAAGAGCACCATTTAAGACTCCCTTGCCATTCGAGGACCATTACTATAACTCACCATCCATACACACACGCACTCACCAGATTCCATGACCAGTGAATGTGCACTTTATTAGCAGATGAAGAAGTTCCCCTTGTGTGCTGCTGTGCTATCAGCCTTTCATTCAATGGCTTTTATGATGACGTATTGGCCCGGGCCGATGCCTGTCACATCAGCGCCGTAATAGATGAAAAATGACAGGACCTCACAATGCTAAGACTACGCATTTGTTATATTAAAAGGATACTTTGCGGATTTTCCACCTGAACTTTTCTACACTACTGAAACCAGCTGTAGCAGCTTACTTTACTTGGCCGGTGGTGGAAGAGCTACAGGCCCGGGCTGACTGCTGAGGTGAAATTTATTTTCTTCTCTGGTATGCAGCCAGGCTCATCCAGCTCTCAGAGTTAAGAACCACGTTTCAGTCTGTCTGAGTGACGTTTCAGCAGGGGTTCCAGTGTAATTAATCATAATCCATCACTGTAACTGACAGGGTTGCAAAATTCTGCCAGTTTATTTTTACCCATCATATTTATTTTCATTTTTACCAATGAGATACAAACGTTTTTTCATACTGATTTTAGGGATGTGTCTAGTAATAATAGTAAGAATGATGCAGTAATAATATAGTAGTAATACACATGCACTTTCGAAGTGCTGTGCTTAAGAAAAATATGAAAGATTTCAAAGCTGTGACTGATTCAAGAGGATGTGCATGTGATATAAGTGATAATATACTTAGTAACTGAAGTGCTGTAGTTAATTATGGTTTTGATGTACTTGATTATTTCCACTGCACACTGCTTAATGCTTCTTCTCTACTTTGTTTAGTTGATAAGCCTATTTATTAGTTATGTTGAATACTAAAGTCGCATACAAAATATATGATCAGTTTCATAATTTGAAAACGTGGATCACGATTTACACCATCCAGTATTTAGTCATGTTGATTATATCAATAACAGAACTCCAACAATCTACACAAAGAGGGCCTTTTAGTGGCCATTCTTCTGTGTTTTGCTGCTAATATGCCTGCACTTATTCTTCATACTGCTATAATGAATGTCTCTATATTAATTAACCTTCAGTTACGTGGTCAGTTTTATGTGAGCAGATAACTATACAACTTTATACCTGTGATACATTTCATCCATCCATCTTCTTCCGCTTATCCGGGACCAGGTCGCAGGGGCAGCAGCCTAAGCAGAGAAGCCCAGACCTCCCTCTCCCCAGCCACCTCCTCTAGCTTGTCCGGGGGAACACCAAGGCGTTCCCAGGCCAGCCGAGAGATATAATCTCTCCAGCGTGTCCTGGGTCTGCCCCTGGGCCTCCTCCCGGTGGGACATGCCCGGAACACCTCACCCAGGAGGTACCCAGGAGGCGCCCAGGAGGCATCCTGGTCAGATGCCCGAAACACCTCAACTGGCTCCTTTCGATGTGGAGGAGCAGCGGCTCTACTCTGAGCCCCTCCCGGATGGCTGAACTTCTCACCCTCTCTCTAAGGGAGACGCCAGCCACCCTTCGGAGGAAGCCCATTTCTGCTGCTTGTATCCACAATCTCGTTCTTTTGGTCACTACCCACAGCTGGTGACCATAGGTGAGGGTGGGGACGTAGATCGACCGGTAAATCGAGAGCTTCGCTTTTACACTC